>CAEFZX010008435.1:0-61718 GCA_903066825.1 Alfaro cultratus
ATAATAATAATAATAATAATAATAATAATAATAATAGTAATAATAATAATAATAATAATAATAATAATAATAATAATAATAATAATAATAATAATAATAATAATAATAATAATAGTAATAATAATAATAATAATAATAATAATAATAATAATAATTAAAACTTGAAGCTTGAAGCTTGATTTGAGAAAATCAGCAACTGAATCACCATATTTTTTTATGTAGTAATGACAATAATACATAAAAAAAGAACAATATAATATTTTGTCATATATTGCTTGTTATCTAACTTTGTCAAATGGGATTTTTGCTGCCTATATTTTCCAGGTTTCTCTTGGGAAATGTGTGTTTAATCCCACTGGGACATTTCCTGGTTAAAAAATAGATAAATAAATAAAAACAATTGTCAAATTAAAAATAATTTAAACTGTAGTCGTTGGAGGGAGTGGTGGTTGGTGGGGGAACAACCCGACTTGACCTCTCTGAGGGAACAGAAAAGATTTGCTCAGTGTGTCTGCCCCCGTGTGGTGCAGTGACACCTTGACTTACCCCACAAACTCAAGTTTACTGTTTGGACAGCGGTGATCCCAGGGGTGGCTGGAGAGAAAAAAAATCTATTAAAAGCTCGACTGTCACCCAAAATAAAATATATTTATGCACGTCAATGGGTTCGTCGGGACACTGGTGTCATCAGGACTGTTTAGGTTGTTTTTTCTTTCACTCAAATTAAGCACAACTTAACTTTTCAAACACTGAGCACTTTGTCAGTTTCCAGGAACAAGTTTTTGCTCTTTCCCTCATCATGAAAGGCCAGAAATTACAACCATATGACAATTATGTTTAGGTCCTTTTCCTTCTAACAATCTTTTTTAGCACAGATTTTTATTTATTTATTTATTTTGTTGGTCTTTTTACGAGCCGCCTTGTAGGTTTGTGCAAGAACCAGCAGAGAGAAAGTAAATGATAAGTGTGTGTGTGTGTGTGAATGTGTCTTAAACAGACGTTCTGGAGCTGATTTTGCCGATACGTCTCCGGTTTTTCTTTTTCTTTTCTTGTTGTTTTTTTTTTTTGCGAGCTTTTTCAACAAGGAGTCCCCCATCCTTGTGGATTTCACGACCTGCATGCTGCTATTTCATCTTTCCACGACAGCAGCTGTGTGTGTAAAATTCAAAAGGAGCCCCAGTTGTGCTGCCGCCGGAAAGACACTCCACAAATGTTTTATTGAAAAGATGTGATACACAGCATAGAATCGATGTCTTTTCTTTCTTTTTTAGCCTGCTAGAAGAAAAAGGAACAACGTCGTCAGCGTAAGCTTTGACCTCGCCCGCCGGACGCTCTGACATTTAAGCCGAATCGTGTTTGGGAGGCGAAGGGTGAATGTCTTCGTACGCAGGTGGCTGTTCAGAACAGGTGGACCCGTCCCCTTTGGGGCGTCCTCTTTCGCTTTCCGTCTTCGGTGCTCTACGGCAAAAGAAACAAAGAAAGAAACGCAAACATCAGACAAGCTAGAAGTTGATTGAGGGAAAAACTGGCAAACATCCAAATGTTTACAGGCTCAATTGGTTATGCTTAAACCCCTGCTGCCCTTTCAAAGAAAAACACAGAGGTGGAGCGATTTCTCCCTCGACGATTTGGCATTAACTCCTGGAAACGCAGCAAAACGCAGGTCAGGAGCTGCGGGTGGGCAGGAGGGGACCAGTGGCTGAGTTGGCCCAACATTCGAGCGATGGATGCTGCAGTTTGTAGTCGTCCCAGGTTGACTGTATTATTCCCCGCTGTCTGCTTGTGTTAAAGAGATCTGCTCGCCCGGAGACCTGCTGGGAGTAATTGTCCAAGAGCAATAAAAGAAAGTGAAAACCAGGAATGCAGCATTTCAAATAGACGGCCCTGCAATTAGCGAAAGAAAACCTGAGCCTCGGATTGTGCTGAAGGAACAGGTGGGAAAAATAAAAACTGTTTAATCCTCAAAAGCTGTGGCTTTTTTCTTTCTTTCTGTCTTTCTTTCTTTTTTTCTTTCTTTCTCTTTTTTTCGCCAAGACATGCATGCAGAACAAAATGGCCGTGATATAATCTTGTGTTCAGGAAGACTGATTATTTTGAGGAAATGTCTACCATTTTGGGTCAGATTGTCACCCCGTATTCCAGCGACCCAAAGTTTATTTTAAGGAACGGCTGTGGGGAACATCGGATTATTTTTGCTACCTCTTTAGAACGGCGACCAGATTTCTGCTGCCGAACAACAAGAAGGAAAGCAAAACTTACACTACGTGTGCAACGTTCGTCAGAAATGTCACCATGCGTTTGTTGAGGAGTCCCAAACCACAGAGCCAAGCGCAAAACTGATCTGGAAGTAAATTAAACAATTTGAGATTTTACCAGCATGCCCACTTAAAGAGCTTGTATGCTTTTTGGGTTTCTCCCATTCTTCCATTCATTAAGCCTGTCGCGTTTGCAAAGTGCCTCGCAAAAGTATACATGTTTTCATGTCAAAACCGCAAACTGCAGTGTACTTCATCAGGGTTTTATGTAAAAGAAAGACCAAAAGTTGCGTGTGATTCCAAAGTGGAAGGAAAATATTAGACAGTATTCAATTATTTTCTTAAGCTGTTGTTGGAGAGACGAAAGATGATGCAGTGGGGAGGCTTTTTGCTTTTGTTTTAATCAGGGACAGACATGGATGTCAGATTTAATTAATTTAATTTCCCTTTGGGATCAATAAAGTATTTGTTCAATTACTGAATTGAATTTGAGGATGCGTATTACTGTATCTCCACAGCTCTACCAAAGAAATAAAGGAAACATAAAATAAGAGTAAGTAAAAGATGAAAAAGAAATAGGCTCCTGTAGAAAGCAGGACTTTTGAGATTAAAGTTGGGTACTTAAACATTATTTTTTCAATCAAATCAGGTATTTTATGCATACTGCCAAATTGCATCAATGTGAAAAGATGTTGAGTATTATTTAAGTCCAAGAAGTACTCTTCAAATGCAGATAGAGCTATTGCATTAATATCTTAGCTGATTTTTAATGGGTAGTTTTAGTAATACTGCCACTTCGTAGACATTTGTGACATTGAAATGGCCCAGAATGAAAAATGAATGTGACGCCTTTGTGTTGGAGGGGTGGGAGTTCACCCTCCAGCAGAACAAAGTTGATAGAAATATACCCCCAAAAGACTCACAGCTCTTAACTGGAGGGAATAAATGATCAATTCAGTGAGAGGGGGAATACAAAAACATACCACACATTTCATATTTGTCTGGTATATGTTCACAAACAAGACTTAACACTTCATTTCCACTCTGCAATCATAGACTCCCTTCTGTCAGCCAAAACAAAAAATACCAATCAAATAATCTGTCATTTTTATCACAAAATGTAGAAAAAGGTCAAGGGTTACGGACACTTGTGCAAGTGCACTGGATGCAAACTTGGAGTCTAAATAAAGTTGATCGGTTACCTGCTTCTGTGACCTGCCTCTGCGCTGTGCGGTATACGGTCTTCTGTTGTAAACGTTGCGTTGTCCAAGCAGTACAGAGATTCGTATGAAGGCAGAAGGTCTGCGTTGCCACCACTCGCAGAGCTACCGGGCCGAGGATCGTCTTGTGGTTGTGCTTCCTGGGTGACGAAGTCAAAGGCAGGTGGGATACACAGAAATGTCGCGGTGCCCTGTAACATCACCGGCTGATTTATGGAATGAACCATAACCGGGTGGCCTCTTGAGTTTTGTTCCCGCACAGGAACAACATATATCTCTTCCTCCTGTCGCCTGCGAGGCCAACAGGACACCGAATTAAACCTGCAGACGCTGGTGAGCATGAAGGTACCTCCGACTGAGATCAGGATGGGGCCCAGAAGATGGGTCCACTGAGAGCTGAGAAGGGCTTGGTAGTGATGCCATCCCATGGCCGTGAAGGTGACACCCACCATCGCCAGAACAACTCCGGACAGCAACAGGGCAGCTCTGGTTTTCTCACTGTCCATCAAACCAGGTGATAGATGTGGACGTGAAACTGGATCGCTGGTTTCCACATGCCCCAACATTTTAGTCCAGTAATCTCAAGAGTCCTCCCTGCTGCATCAGCTAATCTAGCTTCACATCAGGAACACTGTCTTCCACAGAGACCAGCAAAGTGAAATGAATGAACACCGAGTAACTCCGGATTTCCAGTCAAGACAAGTTATACATTAACTTTCCATTACATATTGCTGGTTAAATGAAAATAGAGTTTGCACAAATGTGGACAACGTGACTGAATAAGAGCCAGTCCTTCCTGTTAGACAATGTGTGAAAACTTCTGAAACGGTGGAGGATTAAACTATGCATTAAAGTTCACACCAAATGGACTTACTCTCAGTCACTGTTTCAGTTGTTTTCAGGTTTTTAGTAATTGCTGAAACTTTTGTAACAATTAGCAAGTTCATGGAAGTACCTATTATTTTTATTTGTTTCATTTTTTGACCTTGAATGCTAAAAGCTAATACATTTGCCCATTAGAGATTAGCGTAGCTGCAGAGGAATTCAGCAGCAAGAGAACAGCTGAAATCGAGAAAAACAAGGGAACTGCAGGAACATTCCAGATGCCAGAACCGGTGTCCAGATAAAAAGCACATCTGCTTTTATCTGGACTTTTTTTTAAAATTATTATTATTTTTGTTTTTGCTGTGCTGCTACTGGCAACAGATCACACTCTGATGGTCCAGAAATCAGTCTTGCATGTTAAGCAAAAGGGCTTACGCACCCCTCACACTTGCAAGTGATCTACATCCAACAGCTACACGTCCCAGTGGAAGAGCTGCTGGACTCCATCCAAGATGTCTGCTGAGGTTGGATCTTAAAGCTCACGCATATATATATATATATATATATATATATATATATATGAGCATCCTGCACTTGAAAAACAAGAAGTCATTTTGATGACTTTAGCTCAGGAAAATCATACTTTTACTTGGCTTTTATGTGCGCTACACACGTATGCCCTTGTTTATTCTGACTCCGCAGTCGTGGTCTTTGGCTGCTCAGCTTGAGGGGCAGCAGAACCGTCTGCAAACAGTCTGACGTGTGTTTGTACAGTGTGGGAAAAAAACATAAAAATATTCACATATGTCCATTGAATTCTAATTCCAAACGCAAACAGTGACATGCAGACATGTTGTTCAAAGGCCCACATGAAAGCACGTCCTCGTGATGTTGCATGTAGCAACCCCCGCTAATCAAGCAGCAAGGATAATGCTTATGGCAAAGCAAAACAAAAGGGGTCTTTGGGGGGGGGGAAGCAACTGATTATCGTGCACACAATACCAGAGAGCGATCAAATCTAACCTGTGTGCGTCCCACTGTTTACCAAGGCCCCAGCTCATTTCACTCGATGCTAATGAACATGGGGACAGGCACAAAGGGCTCATATGAGAGCTGTGTTTAAAGAAACCTCCTGGAATTGCAGCTGTGCAGATTCTTTCAATTAGCAAACTCCAAATATTTATGGAGAGAACATTTCCTCTCTGGAAGGAAGGAAGGAAGAAAGGAAGGAAGGTTCTGTGTGTGCTTGTCTCCTGTTGACTCACTCTCGGGTCCATTGATCCCTTGAGCTCAAGGTTTGTTTAGCTTCAGGACTGCAATCCTGCTTTGAAAACATATCTGCTTGGTACCTTGACCATGAACCTTTGAGAACAGAGTTTATCTACACTGTACACATCTATGGTATCCGGTAAGTTCACAACACATCAAGAGAGACGTGTTGCAAAATGCTGATGATATTGTAGAGATAACAAGACACAAAATGTTGGAGAACCTTCACTTCATTCAAAACCCCAAATGTCTCAAATTATTTAGCAGATATTTTTACTTTCCACAAGACTATTTAGACAGTTTACCTAAAACAGGATGGCCTAGTCCAGTCCTTGACAATCCTGCATCTTCTAGATACATCCATGCTCCAGCACACACTTCAGACCTGCAGAAGTCTGGTAATGAATCCTTTATTTGATTCATGTCCATCAAAAATTGTTCAATCTTTCAAAAATCTGTTTTGTCCAGTAGACAATCAGACGAGCGCCGTCTTAGTTGCAGTTTGGTTGATTGTAAGTCTCAAATCTTGTCCTCTGTACATGTAAGCTTGCACCAAGGTGGTTCAGATTACAGAACCACCTTGGTGGCGGTGTGAAGTAGGACTCAGAAGGTAACACAGGGCCTTGTGTATAAATTTGTGTCAGTACATCCCATCCTGAAGGCTTAAATGCATTGGTGGCTGAGCTCTTCACTGCATCCTTTCCAATGGGGTTAGGGTTAGCAGCCCTTTTATCCCTATCCCTTAAAGACAAGAAATGATGTGAAATCTTTGCTTTACCTTAAATCCAAGAGTCATTTGATTTCTCGGATAGTTTATCCTAACTGCACCTCCCAAATACAATCTTCAGCCAATAGAGGCCTGGTAGTCCCGCGGTTGGCAATTCAGAGGTGTAAAGGCAGAGAGATGACTGCAGTTCTTCACCGACAGAAATACAGGTTTTGTCTTCAGGTGTTAATAAGGTTGTTGGTTTAGGCGAGTTTGTTAAAGATGGAAATTCACAAATCCTATAGAAATGGCCCAGCATCCAATGATCCCTTTGATGCACCTCAACTGATTTAGCCCTTTGTTTTGGGTAAAGAAATGGTGGAAAGACCTTTAATGATTTGACTGGAGTATTTCTTTCTTTTACCCACAACCAAACAAGGTGAGAAAGTAAACAACAAGGCACATTTTGGCTTTCAACTCCTATCCAGATAAAGAAAAAAGCGATTAAAGTAGTTTTCACAGGCTCTACACATGTATGTGTACTCGGTTACCACAGCTAGACATTTGTTTGCTTCTCCATCAACATCGCTCAGACATTTTCGGAACGGAAGATTCCGTTGGTATGTTAACAGCTCCAAAGGTCCACCACAGGAATTAAAATCTGATCGTTTCTCAGTCATCGCCCTCCCCCAAACACACACACACACACACACACACACCCAAACGATGACAAATAGCCTGTGACGTGCCTCTGTGAACATGGCACGGAAGGGTCCAGTACTATCCAGGGCTGCCACTGGAGTGCAGGCTGCTGGCGTTTTATTGGTTTAAATTCTTCCGCGAGTCCTTTCAACAGCGAAAAACAAAAAATTCCCTTACAGTAGAACCAGTAGTACAACAGCTTCTGCTTGCTGCTGCCAGAGAGCAGCGATGCAATTAGGCGAGCTCATTATCTTCGTCTGACCTTGGGGTTATGGTTTCACATGACTCAGCGGCTCGCTGCTGCAAACAGACAGAAGGGGTTGCTCATTTTGAAATCAGCTATTTGTGAAGCTTGATCTAATTACTTCCAGCTCCAGACATCCAGGAAATCTTTGCATGTGTGTTTGTGTAAGCTTAATTTAAAATTCAAGTTGTGTTATGATGGAAAATCCTTTGCTTTAAAAAAAAAGAAAAAAGAAATGACTTCATCCCAGCAAAGGCAGACTTCAGTGATTGAACAATGTCCTCTCTCGAGAAGAACTGGTGTGGGAATAAATTGCATGGGGCCAAATATTGTTAAGGTTTAGCAGAAGTTGTGGCTTTACAGCTGAAATCCATCATACTAGATGAGTGATTTTAATGTAAGTTTATTACTTTCAAGATTTACGTGCAAACAGGACGGGATTGGAAATGTCTGCTTGAATTTTTGCCATCTATTAAAACATATAAAGTCTGTTCAAGCCTCAAGACCTTCTATAAAAAGGTAATTTCTTTATATTAGCTTTAATGAATCTCTTGTTAGATGTTTAGGTCCAAGAATTACAAGAAAACAATCAGCTTGATTGGCAGCAATGCAAGTGCTCTGCTAGTGTCGGCCACATAGAAAAAAGAAAAGACGTTCATAATTTAGGGTAACAGTTGAAACAAATCTGCATGCTGCGTGGAAAAATGCGAAAGATTTCCTTGGACGAAAGTTTGACAAGTTCAGGGTTTGAGTTATTTTAAAGAGGTCCTCTGGGTTCTGGAATGAGCAGGAGAGGAATCCATATTAACGCAATAAACTTACTCTATTGCTTATTTGTTCAGATGGTTTTCCTCGTGGTGAGGAGGAAGATCAAATGGACACATCACTTTCAAATTGTCCGTAAATGTTACTGATGTCGGTCTTGCTCTCTGGATGGGAGAATAACTCAGTTCTATGGCTCCAGTGGGCCTTTGAGCAAACACAACTGTGTGGTGAACAACAAAGACCACATGCTTTCGTTCTCTCTGCTCAGAGCATTTCACGGGGCTGATTCTAGGGCCTGGCCTCTCAATCAACACCAGACAGACTGCTCAATCAACCGGGGAAATGCCATTTGCCACGTCAACGGAAACAGTTCAGTGCAGTACCTTTGCAGAGCTGCGGTTAAAAGGTACGTTGAGGCACAGTGAATCGACAGATTCTGTACGGTCATGAGACACATAACCAGCAGGGGAGCGTTGGTTGATAATGGGCGACTATGTCACAGACAGTGATGGCATAGTTACTTTGAAAAAAAGTTAATTTAATTGGATTACTGATTACTCCTTGAAAAAGTAACTTACATTACTGATTACTTGATTTGGAAAGTAATTAAGTTACATTAAAAGTTACTTTTTTAGTTACTTCCAGCAGCTGCTAACAGCAACGCTCCGCCTCCTGTGAAAATGACATTGATCTTTGCCAATACTTAATTGCAAGTTATTTTATAATAGCAACATCAACAATATATCTCCACTTATAAGGTTGAGCTGTATGGGAGACTATTTAATGGTTACAACACTACAAAAAAAAACACTTTAGTAATTTGTGTGCGTTTTTGTGTGGTCCACTATTGTACGGAAAATTATAAATAGGATTTTATGTGTTTGCTCGATAAATAGAGCATTAATTAACTTCAGAACATATATGCCACACTTCTAATCTCAGGCGCAAAGGCTGCCTGCAGCTGAAATGCACTGCAGTGCTGCTTTCACATACCTGAAGAGCAGAAAAAAAACTTAACTTGTGGTATTTGCTCATGTTGACTGTAGGATGGAGTTTTAGGCCGACCCACTGATGGGCCCTTTTCCTGTAGGGATCTGGGCCCTGCTCCAATCAAACTGGTTTCGGTTTATTCGCTTCAGACATGTCAGAGAAAATACATTTTCAGCTATAATTGAGTAAATAGGTAATAATAATAATAATGATAGTAGTAACCAAACATACACACTGTTTGTATTCGACAATTTAAAGTTATGCTTAAAATTAAGAAGGAAGATGTTATGAAAACTTGTGGATCCTCCACTAATCAAAACAGTCTAAGATAAGCTGTTGTTTTCTGTTCTTTTACAGGCAGTAGAAGTGTATTTTATTCTTCTCTGTTTTGTTACATGCCTTCATATGAACCAAAACGCCAAACTAATTCCACACACTTACAAATGAAGTCGCACGTAATCGACTTATTTCAGTTTCTCCACAGCTGAGTTTCTGTTCCAAAGTGACTTTGTTCGAATCGTTTTAGAAACTGGACGGTGTTTGTACATCCTGTGTGTATTTCCACGCTTGAACTGTTGAAAGGTTTTTGCCATACACACGGAAGCAGAACTAATTTAACCACTATGAGTGCAAATAATGGTCACCACAGAAAAGCCCTTTTAAATTCTGTCGGTGTTTTTCATAAAGTTAACATCGCAATATTGCGTTTTTTGGCAGCGCAAGTAAACAAACCAGGCCAACCAAAGCCGACTTGCCTCAGCTTTATCCAGAAAATAAATCTTAAAATTCCTTCATTTAAATTAGTTAGACATTTGCTTAAAAAAAAAAAAAAAAAAAGAAAAGTTTCTATTTTTAGTTACACGGAACATTTACCGATCCTAGACGATCAAAATCGTGATCGCACGTCTCACTTCGGTGTTTCGGAGTTTGTCGCGGCAACTCGGGGACCTCAAGATCTTCCCCTTCTCCGACAGGGAGAAGCAGAGAGTCGGAACTGATGGCTCGCACATGTGGCCGAGGACAGACGGGCTCAGAGGCTGGACCCCAAACAGAAAAGAGGAAGTCCTCTGTCAGGCAGGACGCAAGGAGATGACTGAGCGCGTAAATACGCACGAGGTGTTGATACAGTGCTGAGTGCGCACGCACAGTCGCGAACACGTCTCCTTGTAGGCAGAGCGCTGCATGGGGCTCGTTCAGGCCAAGCACAACGTCTGCAGCACATGTGTAGCTTTGCCTTTAAGAGCTTTGCTTTCACGCTCTGTCCGTCCGCAACGTAAACAGCGGCCAAGATTCAGAACTGGACATGGATTCCGGTTCTGGGGGGGAAAAAAAAAAAAAGTGACAGAAGATTTGTTGTTTTTGTATTGTAGCTTTCCAGTGTTTTTCACTTTGCAGGTCGGAATCTTGAGTGTTTTAACTGCAGTTCCGGGGCCCTTTGAGTTGCGGCTCCGTTAATGACGGAGCGCTGAGTGGATTCAGATCGTTCTTTCTCTTTTCACCCTTAAAGGAAACCTGGTTGTCCTGAAATGGGAAGCAAAATGGGGGGTTTGTCTTTGTGCTTTATGAACAAAAAACATTCCTGAAGTGAAAGCTTCGGATAATTGTTCTCTCCGACTCACAAAGCCACTTCAAAATCTCATGAATCCGACATGATAGTAGATGTTTGTGTACGACATAAAACATGTAGTTGAATGGATGTAATATTAATAACAATTAGATTGTTTCAACTAAAAAATGTGGATCTATACTTCTATAATTTATCTTTTTATTATTATTATTATTATTATTATTATTATTATTATTATTATTATTATTATTATTATTATTTTGCTTTAGAATAAAAGCAGCTCTCAACTTTTTATTGGTAAATCTTTAACTCTGGACCAGAAGTCGCGTTAACCGAATATTTTCCGTATTTGACCGGTTGTTTTTTTAAACGACGGGAAAAATTTGGAGCCCGTCCGTCATTTTCACAGGTTATGATTAACACACGTGACTGGTGCACACTGCAAAGAGTTCATCACAGAGGCAACTAAAATCAATTAATAAAAAATCCTTTCTGAATATCATTTCATGGACACTGTCTAGCGCCACCTCTGGTCTGGACCTGCCTGTACTGTTGACAACTAGGAACCTACAATTTTGTTATTTTAAACAGCAATTTTCCAACATCATTTTCTTTCCAACTGAACCCAAATTAAAATCTGGATTTTTTTTTTCTACATCTTATTATTATATATATATTTTTTTATGCTACAACAATAAAGGAAAAACAAATCACACTGGTCACGTTTAAAGTAATCATTTTCATATATTTGTATATATATTCATATATTACACATTTAATACAGGCACAATTAGAAATCATAAAACAGACAGAAATGGCAAAGATGTTGATAAAAACGTGACAATCACTGACACGACAATGAGAAGGAAAAGGGGGCGGGGCCTGGCAGATGACCTCTGTAAAATGCCTCAGAGTTTCATGGCGACAGCAAGAACCAGCTTGCTTATGCTTCAATACAGCTTCAGAACTGGAGGGCTCATTAATTAAAAGTGTTTGCCTTGTTCAGGGTGGAGCGGAGAAAAAAAACAAAACTATTTAAACAAACAAGTTGAAAACCTTAAGTCGATTTAGTTAGGTTTTTTTTGTAAATCGTTGCAAAAAAGTGACATTGTACCAACAAAATGTGAACGCACATTTACATATAAGATTAGTGTCAGCACTTTAGTTTAATGGTGAACGCTTCAGTTTAGAAAGTTGCTAAAATCACGACTCAAATTTGTGTCGGTAATCTGACAACGGCGCGCTACAGCTTTAAAAACAGAGACGCCTGGTGAATTTATCGTCGATATGCCGATAATTCGTTGGTAAACACGCCGAGGACCACAACGAGTTACGGTTTTCGGTATAAAATCCAAAGATTACTCCTCATGTCGGAGATGTCAAACAGCTACAGTGTAAATAGATCCCGCTTTGAATTACTACCAAATCTGAGGACGACCACAGGATGATCTCAACAAGCTAAAAAGTTAGAAATTCTCCACCAGGAAGTAAAAAAAGAACAAAAACAACTTTGAAGCGGGAACCAATTGTTAGAAAAAGGTTGTAATAAAGCACCAAGATTGAAAACGTGGCGACTTTTTTGTTTTTTCCTGCTCACAGACGAGGAGTCGGTGGCGGGTTTAATGGCAGCATGGCGTCACAGCATCGACAACGCCCGATAAATCGCGGTAAGGCATCGTTATTTTTCTTTAGCCCTGTGGTGATGCTATTAGCTAAAAACCCGACGACACGTACTCGATAGAGAACGAACCAAATGAACGTTTTGTTTTCAACCAAAGAAGGCGAAGAAGACTCGCATATTTCTGGAAGACAGTCGAGACTGAAACATTTTCCCTTCAATATCCAAATAAAAGAGTAAATACCACACCGGGCACATCGGTGCTTTTCTCATAAACTGTGCTGCGGAATACAAAACAAGTACAAAAAGAAAACAAAAAAAAAAACGAATAAAAACCCGATTTAGGCACTTTTTTTTTTTTTTCAAGGCGGCAAAGTTAAATTTGGTTCAACGTCCCTCCATTTTTGTTTTTAAGTCTCTAACATTCGCCACAGTGTTTCACAGATGATTTGGAGACTCCCATTTTAATAAACGTCAGAACTTAAGGATTTATCAAAAACGCCAACAGGATCTGTTTTACAAAAAACCCAGGGAGATCTGGACATGCATGGAGGCAGTTTTCTCTTTCTTTCTTTCTTTTTTTTTTACTTCTGTTCCACAGTACAAGATCAGGCACTGAGGTTGGATTTCTTTTTGTGTTTTTTTTGTTTTTTTTGCATTTTCTGAGAGCACGAGAACAATTTAAGATCAAGTTTGTGCCACAAGTGTGAGAATCCTGTTGGAGACAGAATCGACCATCATTGCTTCATTGCACATGTTTAAAAAGCAGAGAAAAATCAGTAATGGAGAGCTGACTTTGGGAGTCAAGAGTTATTATTTACAGTCCGGTGAAAGCTTTTCAACTCATCAGCACGAAGAAAAAAAAAGATTCCATATTCCTTAGGCTCTTAGAAACGAGTAGAAGAGGGAAAAGAGCTTCTGGAAAAGTTGTTAGTGCATGTTTTTTTTTTCCTTTTTTTTTTTCAAAATTTCAAATACAATATAAATTTATGGCGAATCAATAAATTGTCTCTGTACATAATTGATCGGAAAGCATTATTAGACTTCATATCTACACATTTTTCTGAAAGCTCATCTGAGTTTCATTTTTTTTTCTTTTAATTTTCTCTTTAAACAGTGTTCTTTACTCAGTGCTGTTTTACTGTAGTGAGATTCTGGCTTCCTGTGCGAAACCGTGGGCATAAGTGCTCCGGCGAATCGGGACGCTTCGACTTTTCTTTTGATCGGAGATGAGACGGGGCCGGGGTCACCTCAGCAGTCTGCCATGTAGCGACCTGAAGACACAAGAGAGACACTCAAACACGTGAAAAAGTTAAATATGAAAGGTGGCAGGCACACTCGGAGGGGTGACAAGCATTCACAGCTCTTTGACTTCAGCCTTTGATGCCGTTTGCTGAGGATTCGTGTGTCGGACCTACGCGGAGCGCTGCGTACGGTGGTGTGAAAAAGTGCTTGCCATCTCCCTGGTTCTTGTTCTTTTTTCATGTTTGTCATGCTTCAGCGTTTCAGAACATACATTTAAATATTAATCAAAGACAACACAAGTGAACACAAAATGCGGTTTTTCTTTGTCGCGGTGTTACTTTTACGTCAATCACTTTCTCCTCCCTCGATAATAAACGACTTGGTTTTAAAAAGAGCATTTTGTGTTTCTTTGTGTTGTCTTTGACTGACGTTTAGATTGGTTTGATGTTTTGAAACCACTGACGCCGTGGTGACTTCTGAAGCTAATTGCTCTGACTTTTATTTTGGGGCGTTAGAGTAAAAACGATTGAAAACAAACGCCCGTCAGTCGTTACAGATTTGAAAAACCGTGTATCCTTTTCCTCCCCGTTCAGACTTTTATGGCTATTTGTGTTGGTGTGTTACGTAAAATCCAAACAGAAGACGCAAAAGGCAAAGGAGTGTGAATTTTTAAAAAAGTGCCGTTCGACGTACCCGTGGCAAATCTCTTCTTGTTGAGCGAAAGTCTGTATCCAGTCCCCTGCAGGTCCATGTCGACTCCTGACAGGGTGCTGCCCTCGTTCATGAACTGGACCGCCAAAGTGGACGGGTTCGAAGGGCCATCCAAGAGCTCAAACTTGGCCCGCAGAGAGCCGGCGCCTGAGATCACAAACCAATACGGTTGCCAATTTATCGGTTCACCCGGACTGGATTTATTTACATCAGTGGTGAACTTCAAAGAGAAAACAAATGAATCCCTCATCACCTTCATTTTCAGTCTTTTCTGAGATGTCGCTCAGCTTCCAAAGACACTTGCTCTGCTCTGAATTCCTAAAAGAGACAAAACAAAAATAACACCTGAGGTTTTTAAAAGAAAAAGAAATGCTTTGTTTTTGTTTGTTTTTTTGCAGTGGGCCACGCTGGGCTCCTGTTGGCACACCGTTCGCCGTTCCTCACCAGGCGGAGTTGGGTAGAGACTGCATGTTGGTGACGCCCCCGTCGACGGGAACCAGGACTTGTACGTTGGTGAGCGGTCCAGGCGAGTCCATGGACTCCGGGTTGTAGCGGTAGTCCAGCCGCAGGTCTGTTGTGCTCGGCGTACACTTCCAGTACACGGCCAGGTTGAGAGGAGTCGAATGGATCCCGTCGGACAGCACCTGAACACAGCCAATGGGCGTCAAACCTCTAACCTTCGAGTCTCAGCAGTCAGAGAGACGAGGAGGCCGTGGCTAGAAGAGGCCAAGGGTTAGAAATAGGCCTGCTGCAATAACCAATTTTGCTTAGGGAAATGATTGCGATAAACAATAATATTGTCATTTTGGAAACATTGCTTACTAATAGCATCAAAATGGCTTAACAACGCCTTAGTGTCGACCCTCTTTGTGAATCAAACACCTCAGTGATTGTGGACTGTCAGTCAGACGGAAACAGCCTGCTAGTTTGCCAGTTTATCGATTCACCCTGACTGGATTTATTTACATCAGTGGTGAAATGGAAATTTAGCTTTTTAATGTCGAAACAATATTCAGTCACACTGAAAAATGTAGTGGTGATACGAGCAGGGGTGCCTCCAGATAGAGGGGTCGCTGATAATCAAGGTGTGGCACGCTGAAATTAAAACATTACTAAAAATGTCTACAGTTTTATAATGTCACTACATAATGTCTGACTGTTTGACCTTGTGAGGTTTTCTGAAAATGGCATTTTCTGGGTATCTGGTACCTGGAGGGGCATTTTCATTTCCTTTTTCTGGAGGGTGGCAGTTGAATTCCACCCTCAGCTCCAACGCTTAAGAGCTTTTTAATGACAGAGCGGTGAAAGTAGGCGAAGAAACTCCAAACCAATATATTAAAATCCCGTCTAGTCCAAGGCTGCAGCTTTTACACATGAGACGTGATTGGAGAAACAGAATTCATCCCATCTTTATATCTTCATAGTTTCTTTTTTTAATTTGCAGATTTTGTTTCTCCAGGGAATTTAGGTTTTAGAAATACATTTCGTTATGAAGGTTAATGAGGTTTGATCCAGTTTAACAACAATTTTTTATCACAACAAGGAGGTTTGCAGATTGGTGGATCAAAAAAAACAAAACAACCTTATTGTGCTACAAACAGGAATAAAATAATAATAATAAAAAATTCTAAAACCATTTTGAAAATCTCAGATCTGAACTAAAAAGGTTGAGCTGCAAGCCAGAGACGTTTAATTAAAAAGGTCTGGTCTGTTTGAAAAGCTGCGTTGAGTTGGGTTTTACTCAGTTACATTCACTTGACTAAATTCTTGGGAAAAAATGACTTTTAGGAGTATTTTTACTACACTTTACTTTCTACTTTTACTTGAGTAATTTTATGATGAAGTATCGCTGCTCTTACTTGAGTAAAATTTCTGGATATTCGAGTCACTGTGAGTAACTTCACCGAATGAAGAACAAACTCATTTTAACCAAAAATTCATCATACACACAGACATACCAGAAGTTTTATTTTGAAAGAAATTGATTTGGAAAAATGTTTATTTTGTTGTTATTCTATGAATTATTTTCATTTTGCTCTTTAAAATATCAGAATTTCCATGTAACTTTCTATTTTGGTCCGACTGATGATAGAATTAAAAACAAAAAGTTCTGTTTTGATCGGTAATTGAGTAGCCTTTTTACCAAACACTTTTTTACTCTTTTGTTTTTTTAAGTTTTTTACTTTTACTTCAGCAAAAATATGTTGAGGTAGCGCTACTCAAGCTGAGCACAGATTTTTTGGGGCACTCTGCCCAGCTGTGGTGAAATCAAACTTGAACCGGCAAAACATGGCAACCCTAATGGAACCGAGAACCCAAATGGACGGGCTAAAAAACAACATAATACACTGGATCATTTTTCCAGTGTTCAGTCATCATATTTACATTTGGTGAAAATGTGATGACGCTCCAGTCGGATATTGTCAGAAGTTACTTTGGTTTTTCCAGGGCCTCAAACTCGATTTTGCCTCTGACTCCGCCCTCACAGTGAGAGATTAAAAAAGCAAAACTTCAACAAGCCGTTTTTTTCTAAACAAAGTCGTTTCGTCTGGATCAAGCTCTCGGAGCGATTCTGGCTGACTGACCTGGTATTTTAAGATCTCCACGTTGTAGTAGGAGGCCGACGGATTCTGATCGGAGGCTTTTCTGAGGTAGGACGTCAGGGCTTGCATGTTGAACCAGAAGTTCTTGGAGTTGGAGTCGCTTTGGGAAGGATCACTGGATAAAAGGCAAACAGAAAGAAGGGAGACACAGACGGGGAATGATCAGAGGCTCAATTATGCGTCGCTCGCCTTGGCTTTGTGTGTAAAGCTCCAACAGCTCGGAAAATATGGCCCTGTTAAATTCGACCGGCCACTAAATCACAAATTCCAGTTGATTCAATTAGTCCAGCCGTGTGGTTCTGAGATAACTGGGAGGAAGCGGAGCGAGGAGGGAGGAAAATAAAAAAAGAGAGAAGAAGATGCAATCTAAAACAAATGTTAACAAAACTTTTTTCTTTTTTTTTTACATGGGAAGCAAAATATACCAAATTACATCTCCCTACAACTAATGAGGTGAGACATACCTCAACATGTTTAATGAATTAAGCGCTGAGTGATGTAGCCGCTTTATGAAGTGCTTCCTCGCTGTTTGGGCGTCTTTCAGAAGAGGCATGGACAGCTGAGAACCTGGTCATGAAAAACGGCTGGAAAATATTTCCCTGACAGCTTAATGATAGCTTCATGTCGGATTACTAATTGAATTTCCTCTCACTGGTGTGTGTTTTCTGGAGGCGCGCTCGTACGACCGAGCCCAGATCTGTCTTTCGCTTGGCCGCCGACTCCCGTTTGTGTGAGCTAATCGATCGGCTTGATCGGGTTCTTGTATCCTAGCCGGTTTGAGGCGAAGATCTTAAAAAAAAACAAAAAAAACAAAGCGGCCTCACCTGTATAGGAGCTGCTGGTTCGGCAGGATCTGCTCCAGTCTGCTGGTGTTCTTCAGCTTGAAGGTGAGGACGGCCGGGGAGGGGTTGGTGGTGAACACCTTGATGATGCCCATGGGGAACGACAGCGTCATGTCGCCGGTGATCTTCACGATGCACCTGCCGAGCACAGCCACCAGTTTTATACTTTCACAGCTTCCTCATGTGACGGAGAGCCAAACGACGACGGTGAGAAGTAGAACAGGTCTCATGTGATCTCGTTATTTTCCGTTGATGGTCCGTTGTATTTATTTGCAGAAAATGAGAAATGGTCAAAGTAACGAAAAAGATGCAGTGCTTTCGGACCTCAAATAATGCAAAGAAAACAAGTTCGTAGTCATGTAGAAATAACAATAGTAATATTTTAACTTAGGAAGATTTCAGAAATCAATATTTGGTGGAATAACCAGGAGGTTTCCAATGGGGATCAGTGCAGTGGGCTCTTCATTTTTCTGTTAAAACTTTAATTGAAGGGATGTACATAAGACTGATATGACTGTCATAAACATGACATAACAACGTTCATGAACATGAAGGAGTCTTTATGAATGTTTACAACTGTTGTCATGAAGTGTCATTTGGTAAATAATGACACTTTTAATGCAAAGTTGCATTAAAAGTGTCATTATTAATTGAATGACACTTCATGACAACAGTTGTAAACATTCATAAAGACTCCTTCATGTTCATGAACGTTGTTATGTCATGTTTATGACAGTCCCGTGTCAGTTTTATGTACATCCCTTCAAATAAAGTGTCACAATTCTTTCCAGAGTTGTATATAAATGGGAATAAAGAAGTATATATAGATATGTGTGTGTGTGTGTGTGTTTTCCCAAACTAGTCAAAACGTTGTCCATCTGAACATGTAAAGAGACAACAACACACTGGTGCTGACTGATTCTTCATTAGAATCTAACTAGTGATTCCTAATTCACTAAACAAAGTCATCCCCTTTATGGAAGTTGCACTCAAAAAACAATAAGAAGCCCTTATCAAATGTCCTGTACTTATTCGGTTTTATTATGAAACTTTTAGCCAACTAATCCTCTGACGTAACCGCAAGTTTGGTTTCTTGCTTTAACTTAAAACGTGCGGTTCATTTAGTCGGTGCGTAATATTCTATACATCGGCACGCTTCGGTGGTGTAATGTAAACCTAGTCTGCCATCAGTGTGTGTGTCTGTGGTGCTAGTGGGCCGCGGCGGTCTCTCAACCTTGCGGCGTGTCTTTGCTGCTTCGCTTATGAAATGTTCCATTTGCTAATCCCTGGAAAAAGAAGCCTTCTGCACAGCAGCAATTTAGCAGCAGTTAACCAATAAAAGACGGTATGTTTGCTCTGTCCCAGACTATAATCTGCCTCATGTAGGTTATCCATCCTGAAAGAATGGTGTCAGACTCGTGCAAAGCCTTCCATACGTGCACAGGGAGGGGGAGAGACAACCGAGGTGTGCAGACAGGGACAAAGAAAGTGCGTTGTACGAACTACGGACTGTAAAGCTCGTGCATCGACGTCCCCGTGCAAACAGCAACATGCACATGTGCAGATCAGCTCCGCAGGCCTTTTTGAGCATCATGTGAGACTCACTTAGTAGGATCAGCTCCTTTGAAGTAAGCATTAACTGTTTCCGTGAAGGCCACGGCGATGGGCAAGGCATCTTGGGATGCCAGGGTCACAGGACTCGGACCGCGAGACGTCCCTGAGAAAAGAAAGAGAGGGAGAGAGAGAGAGAGGCTCAGGGTTATGGGTCTGTTGCCTCAGCTGCGAGGTTTGATCACGCCAAGGCACTTTTACGTCAGATCATCCATGCTCGTGCAAATAAGTAGTGTTATTAAAGGGGAAAAAAGCTGCCTTTGATTAACTCAAGACATTCAGCATAATCACTGCACACCAAAATGCCAAAAAAAAGAAAAAAATAATAAAATAAACCGTTTTAACGATGTAAAAACTTAGATATTAGGTAAAGATAGCAGCCTAGACATAGCTGCAACTACTACAAAGCGACGTGTATTTTTAGCTGCCGGTTGATTTCCCTTTGAAAGGCAGACAGGTGTTAGTTCCTTTCAGGTAAACACACACGCACAAAAAAAGGCCGTTCTCCAACGAGAACTTCAGCCGTACCTGCTGGTGCTTCACATCGCTTCTCAAAGGCGGGCAGCTTGGCTACAAACCCATCGTCCTCTTTACGCCACATTAAAAGGCCCAAAGAGGAAGAGAGGAAACACACAAACGCACACAGAGCGCAGCGTGAGGAGCTGTGACGCTGAGAGAACACTTTCTAAAAATGTGACGATGGGAGGCAACGAGGCCCGAGCGAACACGTCTGATAGGACACAGAGATGAGCAGCAAAGATAACACAGTAAGTAAAAGTCTTGAATGAACACTCATCCAGTGCTCTCTTTGAGTGGTTTTAAGCCAATCTCCAGGTTTTCTAGGAGTCACTAACTGCATTTCCATTGACCATAGAATTGAGCAAATTAGAATTGTGAAAATAAATTTGCTCAATAGAAAGAAGGCAGTTTCAAAAGTGTTGATAAAAAGGTTTTGCGCTAGAATTAGGTGGTTTTTTTAGCTGCATCAAATTGACAAAAGTAACTAAATCAGGAAAAAATAAACACTTTTTTTGCATCACACGTTTCGCGATGAACAACTGGATGGAAAAAACAAAGAAGACGACAGGAAGTGACAGGTGGGATGATGTTTTTTAATGACTTATCGAGCGACAAACTTATTCACATACGATTTTAATTGCACATTTTATTTAATGGAAAGACAGGGATTGCAAAATTGTGTTTTCCGACATTAGTGGAATATCGGCAAAGTTTAATTTGCGCACATTTGTAGTGGAAGCGCAGCTATTCAAACTGCGTACAAGACGGTTTTTACAGGATTTTTCTTTTGTTTGTTGGGTCACCTGTTAAACACTGACAGGTGAAAGAAAACACAGTACAAAAGCTTAAAGCAATATTTTAGAAGCAAAACCCAATTTGCTCTCTTACGTTTGGCAGCATAGCCAAAAAATTTAAATGTACTACAGTTTGACACAAAAATCTGTTCATAGGCAACTAGTAAGATCCTTCCAACAGAGCTATTAATGAACTATAAGTGGAATAATAATGTATTTGATGCAGTTTTCTAATAGTTTGTCAAATAGATAAATCAATTTGATCGATTAATAAAATTTTCTGATTTTGAAGATTTAATTTTTTTTTTTATCTGGATTTTTTTCCCCGCACCAATACACTCTTTGGGCTTCTCCAGTGCAGAGTGATGTCAGCCTGCCCACAGCCGCCATCTTCTTTGACAGTCTCGTTTCAGAGCTTCTATTCATTTGGACTTTAAACTCAGGTCAACTCACAGACAAGATGACTGAAATAAAAACCAGTTTTTCAAAATATTTTCTGACATTCATCATTTATTTTTTGAAAAAAAGAAGAAAGGGATGGGGCAAAACTAGATTCAAATCTGAAATCGGATTTGACATGAAAAAAAATCTGACATTTATTATAACCACAGCCTTTCATTCACGTACACTTCTGTAGGAAATTAATATTCCTAATATTCCTGTTGATAGTATCGCACGTTTTGACCAATCAGGTAGCACAGAGTATTATTTTAGAACTTTTTGACAAGAAAGCACAGATTTGTTAAAGTTTCAGCCATGTTTAGAAAATCCCTCTTACTTATGTTTGTGATGGTTGTACAGGAAAGTTATTTTTCTCACTTATACACTAGATAGTGTCTAATGGTTGCTAAGGAGACTTTGTGACAACAAGATGTCATTTTTTGTCACAGTGAGTTGTGATGTACAAATTATGCTACCATTACACAATATTTTTTCAAAATTTTCCCAGGTGAGATTACACTACTGCAATAAAAATTTATTTAGGATTTCAATACAACTTTACCAGGGGAAATCCCCAATTAATCCTTCAGAAAAACCTCAAAGTCCCTTAAAAAACCCAAAGTAGATTCTCCTCGGGTCCGTTTATGACCCTATGAGAAGCAGCATGTAAAGAGACGAGGGTTGGCTCAAGACTTTTGCACATTTGCATAAGACGCCATCACTGAAATGTACCCAGAGAACAAACACTGACAGTGAAAACACAGAGGAGGGGAAAAAAATGCATCTTTTGCAGGGATCGTGTTCGAAAAGCCAGACTCACTTTGGTTTAGAAGCACAGGAGAAGAAAAGTTGCTGAGGTCAGACCCTGAGCAGGAGAGGGGAGGAGGAAAAGTGTGTTCAGATGCTGCAAGAAGAGGAGCGGAGGAAAGAAAAAACAAAAAAAACAAGGGAGGAAAGCAGTAAGGAGAACAGCAAGTTACGGAGCAAACCTTTCTAAAAGGTCGGGGAAGGGGTGGAGGGAGAGAAGGGAGAAATAAACGCAGAAGAAGGAGATTTTCTAAAAAGTAAGCAGTACAGGGAAACGAGCCTACCGACGGTGGGAGTGTTCCCGGCACTGAGCGAGGCGTTCGAGGACAGCGAGGAAGAACTCTCGGCCCGGGCGAGCGGTGCTGTCGGAGGAGGGCTGGCGTTGGATGCCTTGGGTGGGCTGAAAGGCCGGACCTGAAGGAATTTAAAAAATGATTGAAATTTTCAAGAAAAGAAAACAAAAGAAGTGCTGCTGAACAGCTGACGGCAAACTCCATGTAAATACTTGAAGTGAAGACAACTTCCAGATCGTAAAAAGGTATTAAATTCTCCCTCGACATTTTAGGGGGAATTAAATGCGTTTTTAGAATCAACACTCAAGAAATAAAACGACCGAAAACGAAAAACGTATCTTTTTGAGCACCATGTTAGTTATACGCTTAAACTAAAAGGAAGTTGTTGAAAAATGTTGAAATAAAAGCATAAGAAGGTTTTTTTCTTTGTCACACCTTCCAAAGTGCAGCAGAGAAAAGTGAATCAGAAGAACGGATCAGATTGAGCTTTGACAATTTTAGAGCGAACCCACAATAAAACACTCGGAACAACAACAGAAAAAACAAGGTTAAGAGGAAGTTGAGGAATGATGTTCAGAACAACATGGAAACAGCACCTTCAACTGTAAAGCACGGGGGAGGAGGTGTCATTCATTCAGCCCAAAGTAGAGAATATGTTTTTAGCCTAAGTGCTTTCAAGCTCAAAAATCTTTGAAAAATACAAACTAAAGGTTTTTACTCCGTTGTCCTTACAGTCCCTGACGGACTTAGCGGCAATCTGTTGGCAGACAGGATTACATGGAAGGCAGCTCAGGGATCTCAATAAGCCTTTTTCAGCTAGGATTTGACAAATATACCCAAAACAAAAACTGAGCTGAAAATAGGCAGCGATGCTTGCCAAAACGGGCATTAGTGAGTTGGCTCAAACTTGAAAACGTGTCGTTTGTAAAGTCACGCCACTGAAGAATCTGGAAAATCTTTTGCTCTATTGCCACCAGAGGAGGCGCACGGAAAATTCACGTGGAAATATATAAGCAGTGGAAGGATTACGCACAATTTCATTGATTCCTGTGAGTTTTCCGGTGGGAAGTTTGGGTCTGGACGAAGGACGAGGTGGTGGGACGAGGGCTCCAGCCGCCAGAGGGGTCGTAGGTCGGTTTGGTACTGGCACTAGAAGAAAAACACACACTTTGGTTAGAGAATTAAGAAAGTATGGCCAGGTACAAACGTATGTGTGTGTGTTCGGTTGAGTGCAGAACTCTCATGCATCACGTCTTGTTCCAACGACAAAATATTTAGTAATAAAATAAAATGGAGAAAACACATTCCGAAATCAATTTTACCACAAAAAATAAATAAATAATAATAAAATCTTGCATCTCAGGCAGACGGAACAGAAAAGCATCAGCAAAAGCAACCAAAGCAACAAAAGATTAATGGAAAACCAAAGACGTTACTGTCAATTTTCAGGCAAAATCAACTCCAAACCCTCAGGCACACGCCGTGTCTTGTACAGCAACGTAACTGTTACCATGAGATATTTTGCTTGCTGTGGCTGCTGCTACTGTCCTATCAGAGAAGACATCAGCGAAACAGACGCTGCTGTTCTCTCTGACCGCCGTAGCTGCTGCTTTGCAGAAAGCGTCTGCAGACTCGTCCGACAGGAAGCGGCTCGCCCTGCCGAAGCCTCCAGCCGGAGCCTTCTGGACCTCCGCTACGGAAGAGCCCGAGCCGTGACGGCAAGGCGGAGCGGACCTATCCCCGAAAGCAATCCACTGGCTCTGAGACCAGGACACAGAGGAGAAGCTATCAACGGACTTCGGGGTCTTTGGGGGGCTGGCGGCGGTCGGGCTTTTGACGGGGTCGATTGGCTCGGTGGGCTGGGTGATGGGGGCACTCTGGGCCCTCACCGGCGCAGGCCTCAGCCCTTGGGAAGTGTTTTCGGGGGAATCCCAGGGAGAGGTGGTGGATGAGGAGAAAGAGGAGACATCTTTGGACTGCTGTCGCTCTGCCACTGGGGTAAAGCGGCTCACAGTGTCGACTGAAGGAAGATATGTGATCGACAGAAGCGTTAAAGGTAAAAAAGAAAGAAAAGCAAAGTGGAGAAAATGAACATATTTGACAGACTTTACACCTGCAGTGCATTTTAAAAGCATCACAACACAGTTAATGACTGTACTCTATTAAAATCCAGAATTTGGAGTTTCAGTGTTACGTGAAATGTAAGGAGTTTGTTATCCATTAATTAAAGTATCAAACCTAGGTTTAGGTTAAAAAGTTAATATTAGACGTTACAATGTCAGTCAGGTGGATCATAAAGGGAAAAAAAATCTTTGAGAGCAAAACCGTCGCCAGGGTTAGCATAAATCAGTTTTGTGTTCACACTGCACTCCATCACTATTTTCTGTGAACATAAAATTATACTTTTAATAGTAAGTCGCCCATTTAATTTTTTCTTCTACAGACTTGAAAATAACCTGAGGAAAGTTAAACACGAAATAAATCTGATTGCCCCCCAATTGGTCGGGTATTTATTAGCTGAATTACTCAGAAAGCAGGTATAAGTGATAAGTTAAGTGGAGCCATTTCAAGCATTCGGCATCCTGAGGTGAGTGAGTCTTAATCAGCACAGCCAGAATGTATGCTAAGTTTACGCGAACACCGATTAGCATCTCAATTGCAAGACTTCCTACTAATAATTTCTTTTAGACATATCTAAAAACAATAAATAAATCCATGGCTGCCAGGACAATTTGAGATCGAAATGTGTATGCTACCTTTTCAGATGCAAAGGAAGGTGATGTGGACGTGTTAATTCTTAAGCAGACTTGCACTCACCCCTCCATTACCTGTTTCGATGCACTAACAGATATTCTGACATGACAGAAAGTCTACTGTGTGGAGAGTCAGGGAGTGGACATTCAAAGACTGCTTCATATTACTGTTGTCAAGGTAATGTTATTTAAAAAGTATACTTACTAAGCTAGAAGGCTAGACTGGGAGGTGCGTTAAAACAAAGACTGCTAGCTTGCTAACTGAACCCAGAGCTTCTCTAACCATCGTCAGCCTAACATGCTGCCAGTGTTTCTAAAGGAAAAAAGTTGAGACGCTGTAACGTATCTTTATTTCACAAATTCTAATGATTAAATGTCAGCTTTAAGTAAAGTAAAGTTTTATTTTTCAAAGGCGCAATGCAATCTCTCTGAACCTGGAGCCAGAGGCTTATGGAAAGACTGTCCAAAAGTAAAACGAACATGTTATTTTGTTATTAATAATGTGAAAAGGGCAGAATATCACTTTGCCAATGATTTGAAGCAAAGAGCACTTCCGTATTAGAAGAGGGACCCAAAGAAAACCAAACTTTAAGGTAAAACACAAACATGGAAGTGATTTGTTGATGAACGGCTCACGTTCAGGTTAATATTCCTCTTCAAGACAGAGAGGCACACACATTTTACCTGCTGCCTCTGGCAGAAAGACCTCAGAGTCATTCATCAGAAAAGATGGAGATGAAGGGATTGGAAAGAAGACAGAAGCGAGGTCTGACAACAACAGGTGAGAGGGACATGAAAACAAACGTTACGTGACGTCAACTCAAAAAAAAAAAAAAAAAAAAAAAAGGAGGAGGAATAATTAAGAAAACAATCAAAAAAAATAAAATAATTCAGTCATCTTACACTTCAGGAGCCTGTGTGATATTAACACAGCTACTCTGTACTTACTTCTGATCAGGAATCCAAATCGAAGCACTTTTTGATGCTCTTTTGACTTTAAAGCCGAGACCTTTGACAGTAATGAGACTTTGTTTGGCAACATATGTGCCTGTGGGCCTTATATCTCACCCTCTGACCTCGACGAGGTGCCAATTAGCTGTGGATTATGCTTAACCTGGGTAACGGGTCACTGCTAATGTCGCTCTGTTTAAACGCTGGTGTCGGGCATGTAAAGCATGAGAAACATGTTCAGGAACTAATGAAATTCATACAAAGTGTAGATGTTTATTATTAGAAGACATAGGAAGAGTAAAGTAGTGCCCTGCTATTCAAGATGTAGGTGGGGAAATTTGAAAAAAGATTGATGGTTGGAGTGTAAAAATGAAGCAAAATGGAGAAAGATATATTTGGCTGCAGCAAAGATTTATTTTGCTTTCTGATTTCAACTTTGTGAGTGATACTGAGTGTGATAGTCAATTAAAGATCATCTTCTGCTGGAAAATAAAACTCTTGAGGTACAGGACGTTTTGAGTTATTTTTTGTTGTTGCGGCTAACCTGCTGTGGACGACACAGAGGAGGAGGACCCGACTCCTGACGCAGAGCTCAGCGGATCCAGAGACAGAAGGTCGTTGCTCAGCCTGCCAGAGCCGAGACAAACAGAAACACGGCCAAATCCCGTCAATGTACGAAGAACTCAGCGCTCAGTGAGTCAGAAAGCACCGTGCGAACAATGTCACTCTGGTTCTAAACACAAAAATAAAAAGAAATCTCTCATGTTCCGACTCACTCGAATGGCGTCGACCCTCTGGGTTTTACTAGTTCGTCATCTGCGGGGGGAGACAAGCACAAGCAGAAGTCTTTTAATTTGCGCGTGCGGAGAGGAACTGAATAACTTTTTATAATTTTTAAAGAAAAAAAAAAGAACAATTTTCATTTGTCTCACCTTCGACCAGAAACATAAACATGAGAGAAAGTCACCACCTCTGCTGAGAGTTAAAGAAACGCTGTACAAGTCAAAGGTCGGAACGCAACTAGTTACGAAGCATCCAGGTGTTTCCAAACCTCCGACTGGTACCGTTTGAAAGAAATGACTTCTGCCTCACAAATTAAAACCCTAAAGCACCAAAGTACCACAAAGGTGTTAATCTGCCGAGTTCTACTGAGGTTTTAATACAGAGGAAGCAGCTTTGAAACGCGGGTTTCGGTTGGATTTGGCAAGTGGAAATCAATGCAAAAAGTGGCCTTTGGTTAATTGGAACCGCTTTTCCAGAGCTACGACTTCTCTCAAAGATCCACTTAGTAACCTGAGCATCAGGAGTTTGCACACACTGATAATTTTTAATATTCGAATCGTTGTTATTTTCAGGATGGGATGATTACACCACCATTAAAGCTTGAGTTTGTTGACGGCCGCAGGAGGAATGTGGAACTTATGCAAATGTAAAAAGAGATGCACGTGAACCCACAGCAGATTAAAAACTGCTAAAAGCCGTTTGTTGTGTTATCGTTCCACCCTGGAAATTATTATTATTTTTATTATTATTATTATTATTATTATATGACAAGTATTATCCGTGACAAGTGGATGCATACTTCTGACTGGAACTGTACCCCTAAACGCCAGAGGTAGGAGAGAACCCAAAATTAAAGCCATTCAGGTGAGTAAACTTGTCAAAATAGGACACTAAAAGTTTGAAGTGAGGGATAAAAAAACATAAATATCAGTGATGTTAGCGGCTATAGGGAGGTTGGCTGGCTGCAGAAGCAATGTGAAAGGCTCCCTTGAGGAGACAGAGATGAGGGTTGATATTTAGGGTGGAGTAGGGAGGGGAGGTGGAGGCGCTGGCCAGTGACTGTAGTTAAAACATACTCACCCTTAGCCTTAGATCTTAAGGTAGATACTCCAGTAAACCCTGAGCGTATGCAGAGTATACATCTTTGAATGCAACCGCCTTGTGCAAATTCACCAATTTTAACCTTTTCGCTTTATTTTTGCCACATTTTTGAAATTGCAGGCAAATAATAAAAATATCACTTGAGCCTAGGAGCTAAAAACACACACACGCAAAAACAGTTTTAATGGCTGTAAACCTTATTTAAACGCATTAAACACAAAAACAATCAATCACTTTGATCATTAAATATACAGACATGATGCATAGGTTTACCAAAGTCAATAATCCAACATGTTCTAATACATATATGTTTTTTTATTTTAATTTGTTTTGCCTGGTTGGCATTCGGGTCAAGCTTTGAACTCGTCACACAAAGCTTTGCAGTGCAGATGTGGAGGATTGAACGGGTCAAACAAAACAATCCTGTTCCCTTGTCCTGTGGTGTCATTCCACAGACACGACACCTGGTTTTTCGGGGGGTTTTTATGTTTTGTTTTTGTATTCTTCCCGTGTTCCAAATATTTAGGTGCATCTGACGTTGCTAATCCTTTTTAATCGTGCGCACACACAGCCTGCGCGTCACTCACCGGCAACACGGTCTGGAAAGATTTAGTCTAAACCTGCTGCTCCAAAAGTCCCTCGTCTAGATTAAACAAGGTCCATCGCAGAACTTTTGGAGATTAGTCATGAGAAATGGGAAACGTTTGAGCTCGAATTTGAGCGAAAACAGAAAAAAAATTATATATATATATATATATATATATTTATATATATATATATAAAAGGTGGTTATTTACTTTTTCTTGGAATATGTTGGTGTTGGCTTGATATCTGGAGGTTCTTATTATTCATTTTTGTTCTACAGAAAACTTCTTAAGGAGCCAATGAAAATGTAGCCAGAGTCGTTCCTCTCAATCCAGAAACACAAAGACATAAAACGGTTAGAGGAAAAGAAAAACTACTTACTGGACTGGTTCCTCCGCATTTGTCCCTGGAAAAAAAAAAACACAATAAAAAAAGTAAATATTTATATATATATAAAAAAAGAAATAAAGTAGAAAACAATAAGAGTGGCTTGCAAAATGTATTCACACCACTTGGATGTAAATTTGAGTTTGTTTTTTTTTTGTTGTTTTTTTTGGTGTTTCCACCAGCTTTACACATCCATAGAGGCTGAAATGTTTCCCCAATTTTCTTAAAGAAACTCCTCAAGATCACTCAGAATGGATTAAGCCCTGTCTGTGCTCGCTGTTTACGTCTGGACTTTAACTGGGACATTCGAACACAAGGATCTCAACCAGTCCACTGTAGCTGTGTTTGAATGTTTGTGGTCTTCCCATCACAGTCTGAAGTCTGTAATAAAGTTCACTTGAATTTATACAACTCTGTACTTTTCACTTCACAATTGCGTTGCTGTTACTCAAATAAATTTTTTGCAATCTACACAAGAAGCTATAACAAGACAAAATGTGCAAATGTTCACGGGGTATGAATACTTTTCCAAACCAATATAAAGCTTCAAATAGACGTATGAGGGAGAAGTGATCATCTTCAAATTAAGAGAAATTGGCGTCCAACGTTTGCGCAGCACCAATTTTCCGTTGTGCCGCCATTGCTTTAGAAACAGTACTGAATGTTTCCAGAGGTCATCGGAGGTCAACCCACATTTACAAAAATACAACGAAATATGGCGTCAATCAACTGCGCTCCCTGTGTGCGGCAAAAAGTTTTGTTTGTCTCGCTGTAATTTTTAAGATTAAAAAACAAAAAAATGTTTCCAGAAGTTAAACTGCCCTCCCACACACACACATTAAAAAAGATCAAACAAAACTGATGGAAATTATTTATTGGTGGCACGCTTGCTTGACACCAAATTTGCTTGATTTTGTAGATGTTGGCTGGCTGCTTGACCTCTGATGACCTCTGGAAACATTTACTAATATTTCTAAAATGATAGCAGCTCAAGCAAAAATTTTTGCTGCTGCACAAACGTTTGGCACCAATTTCATTTAATTTGAAGAAGCTGGAACCAGCACTCAAGTACGCTTTAATGGTTGTAGATCGTCTCTCAGGAAACCACTTATTGAACCTGAAACATCTTTTACTTCAAATGTTGTATCCTTAAAGTATTTATCACGTCTCAACATGATATATCAGGGTAAAAATGCGCATAGAATATGTCTAAGGTCGTGAAAATGATTGCGTGAATTGTCCCCCAGTGGCAGTGGGAAGTTTCCACTTGAGTGTTAAAGACAGTAAATCACGGGACCGCTCCGGACTCACACATACCAGACACTAAACCTAGGGTGAAGAACTCGGCAGCTGAAAACAGTGTATTTAAGCCGAGACAACGATCAGTCGGGGACAACGGAGAGCGTGGCCCCGACACTTCACCAACTTCCTTCCCAGAGCCTTTTTTTTTTCTCCCTCGGATATAAATCTGCCACGTCCTGCTGCGAAACACAAGATACGCAAGGTATGATCTCGGGGGGGCGGCTGACCGAACAGAGAGCAACTTCAGTTTCAATAAAAAAGCCATTTCTTAGAAGAAGAAAGGTTAGAGGAGCCGTCAGGGGGCAGAGGGGAGAAAAAGAAACAAAATGGGTTTAAGGAACACAGCAAAACGTTTAACCACCGTCGAGCTGCGAGGCCGGGGCTTAGTCCCACAGGCGCTAAGCGGCAAATGGGTTCAATTACAGCTCTTGCTGGCCACACACACACACTTATGCTCGCTCACACAACTTCCACTGCTGTTTCAATAAAAGGAACGCCACGGAGGGAGAAGCAAACGGGAGAAGAAATGAAAAAGACAGAAAAATGAGCAGCAAGAGGGGAGGAAAAGAAAAAAAAAAGAAACAAAACAAAAAGAAAATAAAAAATTGAGAACAGCGCTCCATAATTCACTCCAGATGAAGCTACGGTGCGCCACCTTGGATGAAAGTTTGAACTTTAATTCAAAATGTCTCTGTGGTTCCGAAACAGGAAAGAGCGAGCGGAAATAAATGGGAACAAGAAAAAAAGGATGGCAAGTACGACACGTCACTCCAAAGTATTGTTTCACTTTTCTTTTTTAATGACCTAAAGTAATGTTGATTTAAAAGAAATTCAATTAGAAGGGTTAAAAAATATATATGTTTCTCTACACAGAAACTTACTTTTCACATCAATTTGTCCTGTAAAGGGAAAATATTTGAGAAAACTACACATGCCACAATACTCCCTTGGATGTGAAGGTATGAATCATTTTGCCTTGATGTTTATGAACTCACCTGCTCAAGGACTACAGATGAAAACTAGCTTAAGCTAAATCTTTCTTTAGGCATGTCGTCTCAGCTTTAAATAAACTAAGTATCTGCACCGATCGATGACGTGCCTTTAAAATACTAAAAACAACTCGTTTAATTTTACTAGTCATTTAATGCGGAAAAAAAATATTTAAAAAATCCCATCATTTTCGGCATGTGAACACGAACTTTTTTAATAACTTGTGATATGGTTAGAAACGTATGCGCAGATGAATTTTATTCTGTTGGGTTCAAAAGTGATTCTCTATGGAACAACCTGCAGCACATTTCTGTGACTTCTGCATTCTAACTCTGAAGCAAAAAATACAAAGGAAAGAAAGAAATATATATGAATAATTTTACAAATGCTTCAACTTCCAGCATCACTTTAACCATTTACTATTTTCATTACTTTCCTTTATTCTTTTTAACTCTGCACTTTCATTAGTATAGTGGGTGGTCATCCTACCAGAAGAATTATTTCAGGCTCATTAAATTCTGGAAAACTCGGAATTCCCACCATATTTGGTCTTTAAACGCATCAACTGTCTCTGATCCACTTTATTTAAGTTTAAATATAATGCCAAACAACATGCTGCATTTATTTATTTATTTATGTTTTTGTAAAAGTTATGGCCCTTTGATTAAAAAAAAGACAAGAGAATCAATCATAAGCTCAAGCCTCAAAAAAACAAAACAAAAAAAACTTGGAAAGGTCTCGGCATCTCTAGGAGAAATGAAAGAACTGATCCCCGTTAAGTTTTCACAAAACCACAGCAGAGTCCTGTCGAAAGCAAGTGGGTGTAGACAGAAAGCAAACAAAGAGACGCTGAAGAAACTTCAAACAGCGAGGAGAGAAAGAGAGGCTGAAGAGCAGATGAAGAAGGAGCCCTGGTGCGGCTAGTAAAACGCACCAGGGCTCCTTCACGAGACTCGCCCGCTCTACAACAACAACAACGCAAACACACATGCAGGCAAACAAACACATAGGATGCGGTGTTTGCACACAAGCGGTAGTGGCTTTAAACTCTAACGACTGCAGCTACTTTCGTTAGAGAGTCATTCAGAGGCCGAGTGAAGGGAGAGAGGACGAGGAGCTGGACGAGGGGCTGCCACGGGCGGGAAAGCAGATCCGAGTGAAGCTTTGCGAGCGTGAGGTCGAGGGGCGACGACATCAGCAGTGGAAGGGAACCCGAGTCCGTAGGAGTAAAAGAAAATAAAAACAAAGACCAAGAGTGGACAGGAGATTTAGTAAACTGGAAGGTGGTGCGGCATGTTGACCATATGGCATATCACTAATCTAAACAAACTGCACTAGACAAACTGAGCGCTTCAGTCTATTTCCGTGGTCTGGATCTGATTTTACGTGTTCCCCTGTTGCCCTCTAGTGTCACCCGGGCAGAGTGAACTTCTGCGGCAGCAGCAGGATCAACAGGTCGGTGTGCAGACAGAGCTCGTGCGAAATGTTACCCGTACCGAGGTGGAGGGCGACAGGATGATGTTTCCGATGGAGGCTTTGAGCTCGTCGATGTTGGCCCGGTTCTGATGCGTGCCGTTGTTGGGCTGGACGGGCTTGATCTGCACGTGGAACTTCCTGGGCTCGTCTTCGTCCTCGGAGTCGCTGGACGAGTAGAAGGAGTTGTTTTTGGGATGTGAGGAGACGAGTTAAAGAAAATGATAAACAAACACGGCAGAATGAAGCGTGGGGGGGAAATAAAGGATATCGTTTTCGTTCACTTCTGGTCTGATGCAGAATCCCTCGGCGTCAACTTGGGGCACATTCTATAAAGAAAAAAAATTTATAAAAAATAAGAACCAAATGCTTCAAATAATTTAGAAAAACAACAACTCACTTTTATATAATCAAATAATAAGTGCTGAATGCCTGGAGAGACCATAATGTGCTAGATAAATAATCAGAAAATTTATTTTGGCTTTTGCTAAAAGTTTTAAAGCAAATATTTTTATTTGAAAAACTTTCTATTTATGCACTAAACAAAGAACCAACAAACTCTTCCAAAGTGAAGACTTTTTAAATATCTTAGAACTTCGAATGCAAAGAAAAAAAAAAAAAACATTTTCTGAGCTGTTATGATGTCATAAAACTTTAACATTTTGGTTTTGCTTCACTACAAAAACTCTACACTCAAAAATGTAGCTTGAAAACAAAAACTAATTCTCTTCTGCTCGTGCAAAATTTTAACAAACTTTTAAAACTATTTTTATCATTTTTGACAATTTGATTTCATAAAGTAGTCATAGCAATGTAATCTTCAGATAATATTTATTGAGAATAATTATTTTTGAAACTTTAGCTAAACAAAATAGTTTTTAAATAATTATTATTATATACAAAAGCTTTATATCTGTACAATGATGCAGCCTGAAAGGTCTGGAATATTCTTGTGACAAACTAAAGTAGAAAAGTTGGAATGTGTCTAAAAATGTTTGCATTTTAGACAGACTACACAGTTTCTTTGAATTTCAAAATAAGAGTTCTTTATAATTAGATGTGCAGCTCATGTAAAATATTGCCTATATAACATTAAAGTTTTTCTCTAATTAGTCCCTACAAATAAAAATGTCAAAATCTTTCAAAACCTTATTAAAACTGTGACTTTATATACTGTCGCCAGAATAATGTCAGAATCGATAAAGTGATACAGGCTGAAAATTCTTGTGAAGATGGAATAGTTAGAATTATTTACACAATGTCTTCAATTTAAAATTTTACCTAATATTTTTATTAAAATTACTATTCACTTTTTTTAATCAGAATTTTGAGCAATATGCTTTTCCTCTTCAAAGTCTCCAGATGTGGAATCATTTTTAAGCCATCAATATTTTTTTTCTTCGAAATTGTGGAGATAATATGAAACCTTATTTTTCTATAAATAAGCTACAATTGCAAATAAGTGAATAAAACTGTATGCACATAAAAAATATTGAGTGAAGTAATACATAGGAGTATTTATATGACAATTTAAAACTTCTGAAGGAGTAGTTCTGGATTCGTCTACAGGCAGCATAACTGGAGCAACAAAAAAATTAAATAAGCGTCAAAATCTCAAGAACAGAATTTTAATCACTTTCATATTAAGCATCTCTAAATGGCGTTCATACACTTCATGTTTTGTATTCACAGGGATATGATTTTGTCGTCGTTTTCTATTTTTGGAAATGTACTTGAAAATGCCATCGGCGTATAGATTTACACTGCTACTGCGTAACAGAGACGGCAGGTGTGGGGTCATTAGCTTGCTTACAGCGTTCTGGATGTCTATGGAGCCATAATATCCTGGGGGAGCACCATTGGCAGTGTTCTGCGTGCACAAACAGAGAGAAATGGATGAATGAATGAGCAAATGTACAAAACAAACAGGAGGGAAGCGACGGAGAGGGAGGGAGGGGCAGAGAGGCTGGGAAGTGTGGAGTAACACATGGCAGGAGAAAAAGAACAATAGTCTGCTCCGCCTCCAGCAGTCTGACGTCAAAAAAACCGACCCCGCCGACATGAAACAGATCCAAGGGAAACTCAAGAAGATCAAGCGTGCAGCTAATGTCTGTTTTAATAAACTTTATACTCACAGCAGTGTCGGCTTCTGTCGACTCACTGAAAGACAAAAAGGCAACATTGACATAAAAAAAAAAGAGAGAGAGAGAAAGAATAAATCCGGTCAAACTGTGCTGGGAACTGAAGCCCAAACTCACGTCGAGTCCGTGTCCTTGTCTTTCCTGCGGCCGGGAATGCCAAACGTTTTCCTCTTTCTGGGTTTGGCACCTTAAAAGCAAAACAAAGCATTTCGAGCTACATCCTCTTTTTTTTTACTTCCTATATTTCACTTTAAACGTTCAGGTGGAGCTCTACCTTCTGTTGCAATGGCCGTGTTGCATTCCTCAAATTCGATGGGTCCTAATGAGACAAAAAAACAAAATGATTTGGGTTCATTTGGCACAGGAAGGGTCAATGGCCCACAACTGAGACTGCTATGAATGTGCATCACGCAATGATCACACACACACAAACACAGCGCAGACACACAACATGGAGCCTGGCGTGCCATGCAGGATGTGTACACAAACAGAGCCGGGCTGATCCCACAGGGCAGACAGGGTCAATAGTAAGAGTCAACTGTGCGTCTGGTGGCCCTCGCAGAGACGTGACAGTGCCTCCGGTTGACATGAAGCACGACACAAATCCACATAGTCTTCCTCGGAGAGATACACACAGCCTCCCTCGCCCACCCAGCCACCCGCCGCCGCCACCTGGACGTCCACGCAATTAGAACTGAATCTGCAATGCAGGAAGCGGCTTCGGCATTCGCAGCAGACAGACGCTAAGCGGGAACTAAATGTACCCCGCACTGGGACACGCAAACTTAATGCTATTACAATGAGACAAAAAACAAACAAACAAAAGCAAAAAAAGGCACAAGATTACATGCAGACAAAGTGTTTAAAGCTGCATGGATAAATCAGCTACTGCGGCTTATGGAAAGCCCCTTTTCACCTTTATGTCAGAACCCCAAGGTCTGAATGAATAAAACATGTGCTGCTTTGCAGAACAAGATGCATTCACAATGGAAGAGATGTACTCCATTCACCCACTGGGTGACATTTAAAGGAAATTGAATTTACCAGATTTTATTTAGGGGTATCAGAGTAAAGAGGGCTGAATACAAATACATGGAAAACTTTTCATAGGCAAATTTGAATTGACAGGCTGATGACCGAAGCTAAAGCCATCAGTGGCTGCAAAAGACTTGGAGACTGGGATGGATGTTCACCTCCCAGCATAACAACAATCTCAGAAATACAGCCAGGTCCAACACGGAAAGGTCTAACTGACAACTTGATATTCTAGAATGGCCTAGTCAAAGTCCTAAACCTAAACCTAATTGAAAACTGGAGACAAAACTTGAAAATGGACGTTTATAGACGCTCTCCATTCAACCTGACTAAAGTTGTACTGTCTTGCCAAAAAAGTAAATCTGAAAAACCTGGAAACTGCAAGTCAAATTTAAAACTCTGTTAGACCTTAGTAATGCCACCTTGAATGAAACACAAGACCAAGAAAATCTATAAATATGGTTGGGGGATCCTGTCGATGTACTATCAAGCATTAGAAAACCTGTGGGCCTGCTGTGGCTCTTAGCAACAGCTTTGTGGTCTCTACAGCCTAAACCCCTATAGAGTCAAACCTAAAAGTTTTTTTTATACACAGAATGCACCTAAGCTCGTATGGGCTGGAAGGCAGATAGTGGTAAAACTGAATGTCGCCCAGGCAACTGGCAATAAATTTGCACTCACACATGCTAAAAACAGCTAGCATTACTGGTGATAGCATAGCTTTTTCCTAACTAGTTAGCCAACTAGCAAAGTGTGTTTTATCAACTACTAACTGGTAATGTAGCTGCTAATATACCATTAGCTAGTTACTGCTAGCCCCAACCACCTAGAGTCATAAAACACAATGAAGACGTCAAACATTTGCCTGACAGAAAAGTTAAAAAAAAAAAAAAAAAAAAACTACATATGAGAATATGCCAGATTAAATAGTCCTGCTACGACAAAACGCAAGTCCTGAATGAACGAATGTCTTAATACCTTATTTTAAGAGATATAAATTTAAGACTTATGAAGAATGTGCAGACACCTTGTCACAGGAGGGATGAATACTTTTTGCACATTTCATTTTTTTCATTTTTTATTTGTAAGAAGCAGAAAACATTTGAAAAAACACAACACGGTGTATCATTTGCTTTTCCGTTCACAAGTACACAGACCTTTGTGTTTTTCTAAACACAATATAAAATCCCAATAAAATACACTAGTTTGTTCTCGTAATATGAGAAAAAACTTAAATAGGTTCTAGGAGTAAGACTGTACAAATGCTTTAGTACTGTATAACCAGCAGCACGTCTTAAATGTCTTAAAATATCATCTTATAGCTACGATGTCACACAACCAGCCATGGATTTATTTTTGCCAAAAAAAACCAAAACACTTCTTTTGCTTACTTGGATACATCAATCAGCTGGTGAGAAAACTGCCAAAAACAACTCGGTTCACACTTGATTTATTGCTCATCAATAATGTAAGTTCGCCCCCGAGGTGCTGCCCCTCCATCGTCACGCTTCATCTGTCACTCCAGACAGATTTACCGAGGCTTTTCAAAGGGCCGGGGCGCACAGGGGCTCGCACAGTTTTCACAAACAGAAAAACTGGAGGCAGGACAGGCGATGCGGATATGCGACAGTCGGGCAAAATCCAGAGGACGGTTCGTCTGCGACCGAGCCAGACAGACACAAATAGGCTGCACGCTTTAGAAATCCTGAGAGGAGAAACGGCAAGATGAGCAGGAGGGGGTGACACAGGGAGAGGGAGAAGCAGAAAGAGAAGAAGACGGGGCAGGACCCCTCTGGCGGGTTTTCTGATACACTAACATGCCTTGACCTGAAAACAACAAAGCTAATGATATTTCAACTCAAAACGTACACGGCGGCAGAGGGCCCATGTGCCCTCCCCGGAGGACGCCGGTAGCGAGCGGGATTGACGCATTGTCTGGTGCGCGCGGGGCTGAGTGAAGCGCAGGGAGGCAGCGAGTCACGAGAGGCACGCATCACGCCAAGTGAAGTGGATAAAGTACACCGATGACGGATCTACGCTGCCGTGCGATGTCCGGCCTTCCTCGGCCCTGGCAAATGCACGGCGGCGGCGTACCGACCGGCAAAACGGTTTGAAGAATCATTCAACAACTTTGCTGCAATTATCCAGAAAAATAAGGTTGTTTCTTTAACTTTTATGAGGCCTTTGGTGGGTTAGAGAGAACGACTGGAGAATCTATTTAAAATTCTGATCTGGTAGCTCGGAATCTGCACGCCCATCCTGCTGGAACATGAACGTTCACCCCAAAAAGTCGGAACGAGCTGCACCCAGTTTTCCTCTGTGCAGCGTCTCTGTCTTATTATTTTGGATGTGTGAAACACCTTCCTGTTTCATTCCTAAGTGTAAGTCTATTGGTCAAGCAAACTTGCTCTCCTGCGCCACTGTTAATATGTTACTTGAAAATAGTTTCAAGACAACAATATCATCGATAATCGCAATAATTACTGAGACAAAACTGTTTGAATGATAGACCTAATGCCCACAGCATAATGCCACTACCACAGAGTTTCCCACTGTGTGATGTAATCGGCAATCTTAGCGTTCAACCACCTCGTTTTGGATGTCGGACTAAAAACAGTTAACCTTGATCTCATCTGGCCAGACTTTCTTCCACATAGAGTGCCATCACAGAATGACGCTGCCACCACCATCTTTGTCCACACAAAAGAAAAGAGTACAAAAAACAACAACAATGTTTGTTTAGCCAATTTTTCATTAATGGCCAGACTCTTGGTTTTCCCTTCCGCTTGAAATGTGGATCAGAATATGCACCCAAAAGCACTCTTTGGCTATAAAAAGGATAAAAAAGGAATGTTTTTTGGTTGTCTCTTCAACGTATGGCATCATGTGTCTTCGCAAAGATACCAAACGGGAAACCAGAGGTGCGAGAATGACTGGGAAATAGAAGTCAGAACCGGGCGGGCAAGCAACTCCTTTTTCCATCTGACTATATTTCCGCACACACGCCGCAAGCGAAGTCCAAACAGCCGCACGTGGATATTACCCAAACCTGGACAGACATTAGGAACTGTTTAAGCTTCTCCAAACAGACAGGCAACAGTGTTTATACAGGGGAAGATGGCTCCTTTTCTTGCTGCTCTGCGAGGGCGGCAGGCAGTCACGCATGAGTGGAAGATGGTTTTTTAAATTGCATATGCTTCACATGGCACAGGGAGGAGGAGAGAAGGGCGGGGCGGGGACGAGTTTGCGTGTCTGGCCCACTGCCAGTTGACAGCTCAGCTGGATATCGTTGAACAGTCCGACCCTCCTGAAATCCCCCCCTCCTCTCCGCCTCGCAGCGTGTCACTTTAGTATTGTTTCCGCAATAGAAAGTTTATTCAACCCCTCTTTCTCTCTCTCTCTTTCTTTGAAAAGGCCCCGGACCGGCCATCCGTTCAGCTATTTCATCATCAGACAGGGTGGTTTATTCCTCCTGACAGGACCGGAGCTGCTGTGCAATCCCTAATGAACAGCTTGATATGGGGAGGAATTTTTAGACCGATTTTTTCAACCTCAATTAAATCCGCTGTCCAAACAAATGAGGGCCCTGCCGCTTGTTGGACCAAGTGTTTGGACACGGGGGGTCACCGTTTGTGTACACACAACCACGGCAGAGGTGAGGCCTCTGTGCTTGTAACCTGACGTAATAGGAGTGTGAGGAAGAGGGACTGGTGAGGTTACGCCTAGAACGGGTCACCAGTTCAGAGACGCCAAACGGCAAAGAATAGGCCTCAGTAGAGGTGAAATAGTTTATAGTGACTGAGCGGATTCAGTCGGATTTCTGTGTGTGACCGTGACGGAGTGGGAAGTGACTGTGCAATGCCAAAGAAAACTGACAAGTATTCCCTTGATTATTGTGGCACGGCAAAGTTTACACAAGAGCCATTGTTGAGCTCTGACCTCCCCGAAAAGTTGGTTATGCCTGCTTAATCTGCGAGCGTGTCACATGCTTACTGGAATGCCGAGCCGGCCTTCCTTTACAGCAGATTACTATGATTGCCTCTGATGGCCTGCTCTAACGTCTAATTGGCCCTCTCCATGCTACCCCTCCCATGAGGGAAAGGCAGGATCAGCCCTGCTCAGAACTGTATCGACACTCCAGGGTTTCCACAGGTCCCACCGACTCAAATTCAAGACTTTTGTTAAGACGGTTAATGAACGAAATTGAAAACGCGTGCCACGTTCGGAAATGTACAAAACAAAACAAAAAAGGCCAACCGAGGACACATTTGCACTTAACCCAATGATAGATGCCAAGAAGCTAACCAGATACCTAGCAAAAAGTATATTAGCAGCTAGTTAGCAATAGCCTCAACCTGCATGGAGTAGCAAAACGCAGTGAAGATGTTTCCGTGCTACTCAAAATTTTGCCTGACAGAAAAATCCTGAGAGAAAAAATACAACCAAAAAACATAGACTATCCAAAATTAAATTGTCCCGTCACAACAACATTTAAGACCTGTCATTAACGTGTGTAAAGCCAACTTACAATTCTTAAAATGAATTCAAGATATTTTAAGGCCTTAATTTTAGATGCATGAATTTAAGGCTTTAAAGGATGTATGGTCATCCTGTTTTCATGTCCTGCCTTACCTGGCCTCTCCTTGCCTGTTCCTTTGCTCTCAGACAGTTTTTGTATTAAGCTCTCCTCCGAAGTGTTCTCGATGTTCCTCACAAATTCATTGTGCACCTACAGAGAGAGAAAAGGACAGGCATGAGATGGGAAAACTGGTTCAGTAAGGACCTTATGTGACTCTGAGAACCTCAACTATGGCAAAAAAAACAACAACTGTCAAGTCAAGTTTATTTGCACAGGACATTTCAGCAACAAGTCAGTTCAAAGTGCTCTGCACCAAAAAGACACAGTACAGTGACCATTTAAAACGAGAAATAAACATTACATTTTGTCAATATTATAAAGCAAATATAGATCAAATATATTGATCAAGGTTCCAGTTATTTTGTATCAAAATACCAAATAAACAGGTGGGTTTTTAGCCTTGATTTAAGGGAACAGCATCTTCGCAGTTATCTGGAAGTTTGTTCCAGATTAGTGGAGGATAGAAACTGAACCCTGATTCTTCATGTTTGGTTCTGGTTCTGGTGATGCAGAGTCGACTAGAACCAGAAGACCTGAGTGGTCGGGAAGGTTGATACTTTAATCTACTTTGGTTTTAAGATACTAAAACAAGCCGTCTGCCATGGGGCAAGTTGCACCGACCACGCCTCCCTTCAGCAGAGAGGTTTTGCTTCCAGTTGGACCACCGATGATTAAAATATATTTTCTATAATCTTTTCAGTCCACTGTAAGGGAATGCCATGTTGAGTCTTCATTAAATAACATCTAGCAGCAGGAGGTCCCTCAGAGGTACTTTGAGGGTCTACTGTCCTAAACATTTTAGTTTACTTCAGCGTGAGAATTTAGCATTTTTGAAATTATCTGTCCTTTTATCTCGTTAGCTAAATATGCTAATGCACAATGGATTAAGTGTAAATCTGACTAAATCAGGACGTGCCAAAATAGTAATGGCAGGGTACAAAACAGCGTTGTAAACACTAGATGTTTGGGGGGGGTTTTCTAGTAAAACTGGTAATATTTCTGTGATGCTAACAGAGTTTGGCAATAACAGTCAGAAAAACCTGTGGAGATTTTTTATTTATTTTTTTTAGATCTAATGGGAGTTCAAATCCAAAGACAAAATGTGTATCACGAATGTGAAACTGAAAAGATGAAACTCGTCTAGAGAGTTTTTTATTGATTGCGTTGCATTACAACTGCATTCAACCAGTTGATCGATGTATTGAATATAAACTATGCAGATGAAGAATAGTTTACAACAAAATGTTCCTCATCCGTTTTAGTGATCTTCATATGCACACTTGATGCTGCTCCAACTTTCAACATTTGCAACACTTTAAGCTAACGCTCCTTTAGCATGCATGCGCAGCCCTATTGAGTCTTACAGTTAGACCAGGGTGTCAGAGGTTGTCTTTGTTACTGCCATGGTTACCCTCTGGGCAGTGTCACACAAAGGTTAGTGCTTGTTTGCACGTGTGCCTTTTGAGTTTGGTGAAGGGGGAAGTGTGAGCGATGCAAAGGCATGAAGATAAAGATGAGCGGCTGACTGTTGCATCTCGACAAACTATTCAGATGTGCGTGATACTCCCGAGCGCTATAGCGAGTGGCTCCACCATCAAAGCAAGACGGATTCACACACGTGTGTATGTGTGTCTATATATATATATGTGTCTGCCCCAACCTCCCACTCCCCTTCTGGGCCCCAGTGGTGAGGTAGAATGCATTAGCCATCTATGCCCTGCCTAGCAGCAAAGGATGAGGAGGGGGAGGGTGTTGGTGGTGAGGTGGTAAGAAGGTTGCCGTGGCGAGGAAGCGCACACGCAATCTGTCAGGTGCTGCTGGCGTGATGGTGGTCTCTAATGTCATCAACGTGTCTTGCCCTGCTCATCTCACACAGAGACACACACACACACACACGCACGCTCATATGTCAACACAAACAAACAAACAACAAAAAAAAGGGTCCTCGTCTCTCCACTGAGACTTTCGCCCACATGCTATACACACACATGCGTCTGGCCCGAAGGCGCCCTCGCTCACACACAAACGTTCACTTACAAAAACAAACACAGCACGCACAGCGACAGACGCACCTGCCTCTCTACGTTTAACTCTCTCGCTGCCTCTCTCCACGCAGCGCACTGCTCACCACTTTGAAAAGGTGCAGTTCTTTCTCTTTCTTCTCACTCATCTCTCTCTGTCACTGGTCGTTCGGAGCCAATGCTCTCGGCAGCCTCCCTAAGATAGCTGATAAGATGCCACGGTTGATTTGGCTTGGTTAAACAACGGCAATCACTTGTCAATGGCAGCTTAACGACACAAAGTAGCTTAGCATTAAAGCCGACTAATGGAGGATATTTGAGTAAACAAGCAAAAACAACAGACTGAGCCTTTTCCATTTAGTGGGGAGTCAGTCACCTTTTCCCCACTAAAGGTAGACTGAGCCATGAGCTTTTTATGTCACACTAGAAACTCCTGCATGGCTTAAAAACTCGGAATTGAGAGGAAAAAGCAACTGCGTGATGCTGCCAGTACCGGTTCTGCATTTTTATTGGATGAAAAGCAAAGTAGCAGCCAGACGCTGCTGATAGGTGGGAGGTGGGAAGTAGGACAAACATCAGCAAAATCTTTGGAAAAGTGAGCATTTTATGGTCAGTTAATAGCAAAAATTAAATTTTATGAAGTATTTTTGGTCCAGTTTCCATTGCAAATATCTTAGTACACTTGAAATACGACAAAACTAACTTCGGAGAAGCTTTTTAGCAAGATATAAGAGCTTCTTCTTTAAGTAAACAATTCCTTAAAATTTATTTAAAAAGTACTAATTTCACTGGCAAATTATTTCACATACAACAAGACCCTTTTCCCATGATAAAAGTGAAATCATCTACCAGTGGAGCAAATACCTTTTTTTTTTAATCAATATTAAGGGATTTTTTTAAAAAAAAAACTTAAAACAAGCTCCTGTAAAAAGCTACTTGTAAGTTAGTGCTGTCTTATTTTAAGTGTACTAATATTTTAACAAGAAACTAGATCAAAAACGCTTTGAAAGAGGGAGCGGAAAAAAACAATATCAGAAAACTTCTACTTCTACTTCTATTCGGAGCAGCGAACGTCTCAGCTGGTTTAGCAAAAAGCGACGTTGTGGAGAGTTCAGAGCAAAGACCTGCAACCTTTACAATCCAGAGAGCCATTTTTGTCCCTCGGCTAAGCAACTCTTTGCAAATGTTACGTAACGTTTTGAAAAGAGAAAACGCGTAATTGTTGATGAATATCTACTGTTGCAAATTTGTTGTAATTATTAAAAGAGCCACAATTTCACTTTTACTTTAAGAAAATAAGAAAACTTTTTTTTTCAAGAAGAGAATGATGTTTTGGTTTTTTTTCTTAGATTGGGTGTGGAAAATGATGTAATGTTTTCAACCTACAAAATTAGATCTACAAACACATAGGAGGTACTTTAAGTATAGTGGTGTGGATATCCAATATATTTATTCCATGAAAAAAAAAAACATATTAATATTATTTTATTTTTTAATATTAGTTGGTTCTTTATCAATTTGAGCCAAAGTTATTAAGTTTAAGGTTTAAAGAGCCACTTGAGGCTCCAGAGCTGCAGGTTGCAGATCCCTGGTTCAGAGGCATGGTAAAAAAAAAAAATCTAAATTAACATCTCCAACCCTCCAGGCCTACAACTGCATGTCAAATGATACATGATGTGTTTAGAAAATGGCTGAACAAATATCCTTTGTTTTGGTTTGCATAGGAAAATGTCTAATTTCTCAAAAACACAGCTTAGGCTACTACAAATCTCTCCAGATAAGCCACAAAACTTGTAAAATAATGCTCTTTTAACAGACGACACCAAGCTAGAGCTGTTTGACCATCAAAAAGCCTCATAATTGGCAAAACCAAACAAAGCACATCTGCACAAACTCTTCATTATCAACTTTGAAGCATGGAGGTGGAGGAGTGATTATAAGGGCCTGCTCTGGCCCAGAATGGAGTATTTGTGATGTTCATGACGCAAAACAAAGGAGCCAACCTGCAACAGAATTGCTGAACAAGAAAAGAGTCCAGTGGAGGCAAAGGCCTCGACTGACATGATGCGCTGGAAGTTTAAAATAGCAGGAACAAATCTCAAGTCTGAAAGCTGAAGAGAAGTGAAGTCATTTTCCTGACGAGGAACGTAAAACTCCTCCACACTGATGTTAAAGAATGATAAAGTTCTACCTACTGCGGGATCATGTGGCAAAATGAGCTTCTCCTGTGTTTATGATGATTTTTGTGGGAAAGATTTTCCCCAAGACATACAGCAAAGTCATGAATGCAAAGCAAATGTCTATTTCTAATGTTAAAATTTCTACATTAAAGATAAGAGATTTTATATGTGACATCCCTAAGATACACTCAAAGATCTAAGCGAGTTGAATAAGACGCGATTAAAAAGAAAAGGTCGACATCAAATGTATTTCCAAAACTGATTTTTTTTTTTTTTTTCCACTCCCACAAACGCCATGATTTCACCACAATGATACAAACTGTTCCTGTAGGAGACATCCTTTACCCAATACAATTGACACTTAAAAGTTTTATTTGAAAAACATGTAAAATGGAAGAGCAGGCACATTTTTTTGGTGAGACGTAAAAAGAATAAACACATTGAAGTATTGGATATCCAGGCGGTAATCTGTTTTCTTTTTAGTTGGGTTTTCTGCATATTGTCCAATTAAAATATACAGAACAATTTAGGATTAGAAAGCCAGACACGCACACACATATGTATAAGAAGAAAAAAAAAATCACTGGAAGGGTTTTACTTACAGTTAAATCAGAAGAAAATATCCCATTTCATTAGAATTTCTTGGACAGAAATCAGAAAAAACCTAGAAACGTTTATATTTTTTAGACAGAAATCAAAAGATGCTTCAGGGAAACAAAACAGCAAAAAGTGAATTTGTCTAAATGAAAAAAAAACCTAAAAAAACTGCATACTTTCATTGCAGAAAGCATATCTCAATAACCTAATAAGATAATTTTAAAAAAAAATCTTTATAAAGGTGGTGCTCTTTCTTCTTTTTTTGTGTCTTTCTGTTGTGGTGAAAATATCAGTTCATACTCTCACAGTTACATCTTTAGAGAGCGACAAGCCAGCTGTGAAGCAGTGAGGGATTTTATTTAATGGTGCGACATCGCCCTCTACAGGCCATACAAATAGAGCTGCTACAAACTAATGAAAACATGCCAGCAGAATGTAGTAAATCTTGACCATTAAGTCAAATTGCTGAATAAATAATAAAAAGAACTGATCTAGAAAGCATTAAATACTGATTAATGGCGCTCTGCGAGTGACGTCTGAAAACCCTTCCAGCTGAACCTACAAGACTTTGACAGTCTGAAAATTAAGACTTGATCAGTTTGGATCAAATGGATAATTTCCTGGTTTTCATTTCAATCACTGACCCAGATGACGGAGGATCACTCGGTGAGCAGCGCACCGGATCAACCAATCCACACACGGGGGGGCGACGTCAGAGAAACACACTCACCTCTCCGATCTGAACGTGCGTTTCCTCCACAGACTGCGAGTATGAGCGGATGATCTCCTTCATGTGGAGAATGTGGTTTTCCTCGATGTCCTGGAATCTCTGAAACGAACGCAGACGACATCTATCGTCAGACGACGGCAAAGTAACCGCGTGCCAAACAACTTGACGTCACGTTATCGAGAGGATGGGAAAGCAAAGAAACAAGAGCGTGACTTTGACTCGAAGGGAAATCTTCTCGCTGTGACCTCGAGTGTGAGAGTCTGGGTGGTCCGAGGCGCGCGCACAACATAAGTCCTTTCACGAGATGTCGATTTTGATCATGTCAGGCGCTGGCGAGGATTCATTTCTGGTGTGTTTTACTGCAGTGTTTGCACAGAGATCAGAGGGCTCGAACGCTCTCATTGAGATCTGGGTTTTGGACGTAAACTGAGACGCCTGAGCTCAAACAGTCATGAAGAGAAAAATCCAGGCATTAGTGAGAAGATTAGCTCTTAATAATCACAAAAAGAACCCAGATATAGAGCCTCTCGTGTCTGACTGTGAAGTACAAGGGTGTGCAGCCACAGCGCCATGCAGAAGTATTCATACACCTTGAGATTCTTTACATTTCATCATGTGACATGTGATGTTTATCCTCAATATAATCTGTAGTTATAGACCAAGACAAATCAGGGTATTATTGTAAAGCCGTCTTTAGTTGAAGGCTAAGAGATGAATGGTATACGAGTCTCTTTGCACATTTAAAGACTAAAACCTTTGACCGTTCTTTGAAAAGCAGTTTCAAGGTCAGTCAGTGCAGCCACAGATTAGAGCACAGAAGGCTGAACACGGAGATTTTTTTAGAAGCTGTTTTCAAAACCATGTTTCCTTTTCTAAGCAAAATTATTCAAGTCAATTCAAACTCATTTCAAAAATACTTTATTTATCCCAAAGAGGAAATTAAATGCTATCCTAACTCATACCATCCAAGCATCTTCAGAGAGTCGTTATGGATGGTGATGCTGTGGGCCAAAAGGAACTCCAGTAGCAGTCAGTCTCGCAACAAAATCTGAAGGGGCTTCTGACTGAAGGCTGCTGCACATAACTACGACATGCTAATAGTTTAATATTTGGGCAGAAGAGATGTTGTTGCACAGCAACAGATCTGGGATAACACCATCCGTTGTTGGCAAGAACTGCTAATCCACCTCATTTGCTTTAGCCGCCTCTCTTTAAGCCTCTGTCTGCCCTTATGATTAGAAATAGACAGAGCTGGTGACTTGATCCTTGTCCAATACGATCAATTGAAGAGGTGGATTGAATGTTCTTATTCTGTCACTAGTGCTGAAACAGTTAATTGGATTAATTGTGATTAATCGATTATTGAAATAATCGTTAAACACTTTAGTAACTGATTAATTGCAGATAGGAGCATACTTTGTCTTTGAATTAATGAGTTACATCAACTTTTAATTTCCCTTTGGGGTCAATAAAGTTTTTTTGAATTTGAACACAAAGTTTTAAAAAAGGCAATTTGATGAATAAAACAACATATTTAGAGCAGCAATTAAACCAAAACTGTACCAGAACTATATACATTTTGCATTTAAAAAAAAACAAAAAACCTTTGTCTGCAAGTATATTTTAGCCAAAACTCCTCAAGAGTATAGATGTAGTTCAGGTTTACTAAAGGAACGGTATGGTATTGCATTTTAGGTAATAAAATGTTTATTTTTCTTACTTACCAAATGAGTTTTATTATTTGTTTACTTGTATATTTTAATGTATTTCTAATATTGTATAAAAGTTTTAAGTGGCCAAATGAAAAATTTGTGCAATTTTCTTATCCAATTAATCATCCGAATATCGATTAATCGATTACTAAAATGATTGCTCAGTCAGATTCAAGCCCAACAAAATATACAGAAATTGGTGGTTGTAACACGAAAAAATTGAAAAAATTAAAAAAATTTAAAAAAAAAGTTCAAAGGGGTATAAATACTTTAGCAAGGAACTGTAAGTAAGACTGTACTTCCATCTACTGCCAGCAAGAACACGCAGACAAAGAGAACACACATGCAGGAGCCCCAGTGATGTCAGAGAGCACATGTGTTCACAGTGTTTATAATTATGTGTCCACATGCGAAGCGTGGGAGATGAGCCGTAGACGGCCATCCAGCGGAAGCGCGAGCCGCTTCCTCCGCAACAGCCAGGAGAGAAAAACGGCAGGGCTAACTCGAACCAGCTCTAGCGGCAGTGCTGCTGCGGTACCAGGATATGGAGGCCCGATTCTGCTGAGCTGATTTTAATTTGGAGTTTATCTAATCAGCCGCTCGGATGGATCCAATCAGGGTCTTTGCACAACGATACGGTTACAGAGGAAAAAACACAATCTGGAGACGATACAGGACCCGAAACATGAAACAGACGAGAGCTGGACTAACAGATTACGCAACAAAGTGTTTGCATGCCATAAAGATGGACGATAAGCAGAGTTTGAGAACGCATTTGTCATTAGATCACATACACAGAAAGAGGGTGGGGGGGGGACCAGCTAAGATTCATAAAAACCTGTGAAGTTTCTGCCATCTTCTGTTCAAAGTCGGACTTGGCTGAAGCGTACTTCTCCACGTATGACTTGTAGGTCTCTATGGCTTTTTTGGCTTTCACTCCGGCCTGGAATGTGAAAACAAACAGATCGATGCCTTACGCTGGTTTGCTTTCCGGATCAGGTTAAACGTATCGGAGTGAAACCAGAGATCAAGTTCAACATCTGAGGAAAGGATTCGCTCAGGTTTTGTGTTTCCATAAACCAGGACACACTTCATCATGCTATATTAGCGTACCAAGGATATGTGTGTATGTGTATGTGTAAAAAAAGGGTGACCTCCCACCTTGTCCACGTCTCGCTGGGTGGCCCCCTCTTTGCGGAGCCGCTCCTGCTCCACGGTTTTGGCATTGTAGTTCTCCTTGGACTTCTGAAGAGACTGAGCGATGGACTGGATGCTCTGGACGGCTTCCAGGGTCGGTGCCACTTCTTCTTTTGTCTGAAAGGCCGCGCGTGCTAGTTAGGTCGCTCAACAAGACAAAAGACGTTTGCAAGAGTCACCGATTGCTCCGATCCTTATTTATGTCAATTAAAAGGAAACACTTGGCCTGAACAGCTGTTCCTCTTCAGGAAAATAACTTCACCCCAAATCAGGGTTACTGCACAATTCACATGTGGAAATTCCAGACTTTCAGAGTTACAACTGAGACTTTTAATTCAAAATAGGCTGGTCAGTGTTAATGCACGCGACTAATCTGAACATTTTAACATCTTAGCATTACATAACGCAGATTAATCAAACTACTATTTTGACATAAAAGTCTATCCTGAATATGAAAACTTGGAAAACGGAGAATCTTCAGACATGTTTGGTTTAAGACAATAAAACGTTTTTTTTTTGTTTGTTTTTGTTTTTAGAAAATGTGCATACAGTGACGGTTTTTGCTATGGGATATATGGGCATTTGCCCAGGGCGGCATTAGAAGGGGGTGGGCCCCCCAGGAACTAGAAAATTAAATATATATTAAATATATATAACAAGTTTGTTACTACTAGTATGCATGTCTAATGGAGTAAGTTTCCCTTAGTTGCAGTTTAGTACTGAGAGACTACATTATCTGCTTTCTGCTAAAAATAAAAAATAAAACAATAATAATAATTGCCTGCATTTCAATTGGTTGGAGTACAACAGGACTGCCTTGCACAAATGCCTGCACATTTATATTTCAAGCTTACAAAGTTAAGCATAGTGATTAATCGCGATTAAACGGATTAAATTTTTTAATCGACTGACAGCACCAATTTTAAAGTATAAATAGTAAAAAAAATCAATAAATAGGAGACGGACAGATGATTGAATGGATGTTGCCATGAATAATCAAGCTCCAGATTTTTCCTGTCTGAGTAGGAATCCTGTAAAATCCTCTCCCAGCTCCTCCGTTAATTCTCACACATGTGAAGCAGACCTTTAGCCAGGCAGAAGAGGAAGTAATTAAACCTAAAGACTCGCTATGAAGCGTATACAACTCTGTGTCTGAACGGTTTTACTTTATATGCAGAATGGCGGTGTAAAATAAAAAGCCATCAAACTACACAAGCGTTCGGAGGAAGAAGACGTCACCGGATTCGCTGGAAGGGGGCTGCAGTGTGATTCCACACAAAAGCTTTAAAAACCTCAAATTGGAGCAGAAAATGACAGGAACAAGAGAAAGCCGTGTGAATAAAAATGTCAAAGTGCCATAAAATTGTCCCGTTTAAATCAAGGAAGCTCTCTAGTTTACATCTTCCACAATAGAACAAAGACAAAATAGTGCTGAAATATAAAAACAGAACGTTCTCTGCCAAGGACAGGGTTTCATTGAAATACGCACATTTAAACAAACTGAAAGTTTGGGTCCTTGTTGAAGATGGGAGCGACAAAGCAGAAACCTAAATAAGTGCTTTAGGGATAAATAGGCATCCATATAAACAAAATTAAGCCTAAAGTTGTTCTTTTAAAGAATTGCTAAAACAACTTAACGACAATTCAAAACTCTATATCTAGCGTAGTACATGAAAACTGAACGATGCCGTCATAAAAAGGAAACAATTAATTCAAATCTTATGTGTCTTTACCTTCTTATGTGCTTTGGCCTGTTCTTCCACGTATCTCTGCACTTCTTTTATAAGTTCTTGCAGCTTCCTCACTAGGTCCATGTGACAGCTGGCCAGTTTCTCCGTTGAGCTTTTGAAGATGTCCCACATTGGTGCAAAGGTCCTGTTGAACAGATTGAGTAAGATTCTTGTTATTAATGTTTGCCATTATTGTTATTGCTTTTGACAGAGTAAGGGAATGCATAAACTCACCCCAGCTGAGAGAAGTTGCCAGCTGACTTGGCGAGTTTGGTCATGGACCTGGCGTAGGCCTCTTCAATGACGCTCCTACAGGGAGAAGAGATGTGTTATAGTGACTAAAATGCACAGATTATTACATATTGTTATCTATCACATGAGTAAGAAAGGTTAACAACTCATTCATTTAACTGAAATGTGACTTAAGTTCAGGTTTAGTACAAAATAGGCTAATTTGTTCCTAAATCTTGCGTTGAAGATGACAGAATATAAATCTACATGAAGTACCTTTTTATTTTAATTTGTGACTCTATAAAAGGACCAAGACTGACATAATTAAAAATAAAAAATAGACATAAATGGCCCAATAAAATCAATCAATACTATTGTGATGGGTTTTTTGTTTTGTTTACTTATTATCACTCTTATTATTTTAACATTTTATATATATATTTTTTTTTTTTCCTTTTCATAAACTTATTTTATTATCATTTTTGTACAGTTGGTGGTGTTTTAAACCTGTTTTTAAAGTGCTATATAAATAAATTTGACATTGACAATACAAATAAAATGTTTCAATTAATTTAAAAAAGAGAATTTTACCATACATTTCACAATTTAATTGTCATTCATTTGTATTTTTCCCAGCTTAGTTTGAACAAATTATATTTTTAAGCACAAGAATTAAATTTAGCTGTTTTTGAAAATATGTATTTTTTATTCTTCCTTTTACTCGTAGATGCATTTGAGTCCCTTTAGGTAATTTATTTATTCATTTATTTATTTCCTCTCACACAGCTCCTTTTATTTCCTTTACAACAATGCAACAGGAAGAGACAAAATTACACAAACTGCTGTCGCATCGCAGAGAAAGTCTGAATTATACATCTCGTCCAGCCATCTTGTCTCGGCAGTCAAGGTCGTTCAGGGGGAAACGGGTCAACCGAGCGTGAACTCAGACACGCCGTACGCAGCATGCAAGCATCAACGACAAAAGCCTTTGCAGAAGATGCAACAAGACGGCGATACAGTGCTGCGTGTTGTCATGTTACAGATACACGTCTCAACGCGTTGGAATGGGATTAGAAGAAAACTAACAGACTGTTTCTAAAAAGGATGACGGATAAAGCACAAAGTTGTCTAATGTCTTTAAAAATATGCTACAAAAACTCCTCAAAACTGACTTGATACCAGAAGGTAGCATGGTTGCATGATATTATCTTGTATCATCTTGCAGTGGTGATAATAGTAAATATTAGAGCAGCTGGGTGATTAATACATTTTAAAGATTAGTCAAATTTTTGGTTTTTGAAGATTTCCTTTTTGGAAAATCTGTTTTTTTTCCCCCACCAATGCATTCCTTGTGTTTCCATAGTTCAGAGTGATGTCAACACGCACAAGGCCGCCATCTTGTTTGACAAGTGTCGTTTTACAGCTTCTGTTTACCTGGACTTTGAATTCAGGTCAGCTCTACGACTAAATATAAGGGTCAGGCTAAGATTTTATTTATTTTTTACAATAATGCAGTAATAATATTACGCAATTTAAACAATGCGAGAATAAATATATTACCAGAATAAAGTCAGAAAATTAGAAGAATTGAGTCGGAATTTTATGAAAACTCCTAACAAAAACAATAACAAAAGATTTATAACTTGAGCCTTTTTCTCATTAAAATGACTTTTTCTTTGTAATTTTAAGACATTCTTCTGATAAAGCTATACTCTTGTAATCAAACAAGGGCTTCATACCCAGCCATACAACTCACCAAAGGGATGATTTAAATAAAATGACAGAAAAAATGTTGAACATATTTTCTGTCATTTGTAAGTAAAAAAAAAAAAGAAACATTAAAATTCGGAATACAATCTAGATTTTATTTTTCAAGCCAAATCGCCCAGTCTTAGTAAATATTGTGATGACTATTTAAAATTCAGGTTCGTAACACCTGGAATTTATTAGCCAGCAATTACTTTACCCCAAATAGTCGATTGCTGTATGAATATTTCACACACTGATATGGCGACGACAATATATTTGCGATATATTGTGCAGATCTAGATGGTAGAAAATGTATTTTACGGCTTTTTACACATTTTTACTATGGAAATCAGTAAATATGGAGGATGCTTATGCCACCCTATTCAACAAACATCTAAAGGCCATTAAAAAAAGCCAACATTTAAATACTGCATCAGGATTTGAATAACAAATCGTCTCTCTTACTCAACTGGAGACTCCTGGTAAATCATGACGATGTAGCCTTACAATAGAAAGCAGTCCTTTCATCTCTAAGACTAGAACAGATGTGAATGAAGGCCTCCTATAAATGACCAGTTCAGTTCTATCTTTTCAGTTCTTCAGTGTGCATGGAATCACAATAAAGAACAGAAAGATGCTGGGGATACGAGTGTGGCGCGCTGACTTTTACCACCACTAGAGGGAGCCCTAGTGCAGTTTTTGACCTGTTACTGATGGACAAGTCAGTCCACAACAAGACTAAATTCTGTACAAACGTGCTACAAATTTAATGTAAGAAAAAACTGAACAATTCCGAACTTTTCCAGACTTACATTTCTAGATTATTTTTTTTTTAATGTATGATGTATGTATTTATTTACATATTTTACATGCAGTTTTTATGGCATCCTTGACGCCTCCAGTGCTCACCGTGAAATTCTAAAACAGCACAGGTACCAAAAATCCTGAAACAACAATCCAATCTGGATTGAAGTGTGTGGCTTGAAGTTCCTTTTCTTGGCATTGTGGCTAAACTCAGAGCAGCTCTATTTAAAAAAACATCTAAATACTGTAGATCCTCAAGGAAGTGGAATTTGTAAACCCTGGTACCTTAATGTCATTCATAAAAACTAAACACTGCAGAATGCAGATGCGTCCTTTGCTACAAATGATCTACATTGGTGCCACTCTTGAAGTGAATTCTAGATTGTGTGACCGATCCTTAAGGGCAGATCTATGAAGTCTAACTCTATGCTTTATTGTTTATTTTACATTATACTTAGAAATCCCTAATTGTACTTTCTTGAATGAAAGTTTGCTGCAGTTTGCTTTTGTCAGTTTCAGTTTCTTTTATTTCTCCTAATTGAACTGATTGAACAAATCAAAGTTGTGTCGTTTTTACATGTTTGACTAAGTTTTGTGAATTTAAGTGTGCTGGACCAGTGCAGAATTGTAAAAAAAAATCGTAATTCTGTACATTTATGTCTGTATTTTTATTTTTATTTTTTTAAAAAGACAAATTTAAAGTCAATTCAGAACTGTTTTTCTGTATCTGTACTAAAGCTCAGATATTCGTATCGGTATCGGAAGTGAAAAAAAAGTGGATCGGTGCATCCCTAGAAGAATCAAATTATTTGCATCTCTTGATGTATTTATAATATTGTATAGAAAAAGGCTGAAATGACAAATCCACAAAATGTGCCATTTTTAAAATCCAATTAATCATCATAATAATCAATATATTAATCGACAAGCAATCAGAACTTGCAGCCCTAACAGGAATCCTGTCATTTTGTATCAATACTCGCTCAGTCATCTCAGTGAGGCACATCACATTCCCCAGGGTGCAATAAAGAGTCGGAATGACTCACTCCTCTGCCACCGACAGACAGAAGAATGTCCCGTCGGATTCCAGCGGTAGACCTGGTGTCATGTGACACTTCCTGAGCGCACACCTTTCACACGGCAGAGAGAATCCGGGTTTTAAAAGCAACCTGTCATTACTGTGCTGTGGGAACGGAGAGACTGCCGGTGCCAGGTTGGAGGTGGGCTCCCACGGAGGCAAAGTTTGCATCATATCCACACTGCGTGTAGATGTGCAAACTTAACGAAACGATTAACGCTTTCAGCTGACAACTGGCTGCTGTTAGAAGAGGAGCAACACGAAGGACAGGAAATGCTGTTAAGGCTGTCCCAGATTTAAACCCGCACAAACAAGAAAGACGTGCTTCGCGCAGCACGGCCTGCTGGTGTCGGCGTTCTCGCGTCGCTGCCTTCTCAGACTTACCTTTCTCTGATGAAGTCCGTCAGCTCCTTGGAGGAAATCTGCCCGTGCTTCATGTTGTGGTACAGCACATCAAAGCCATTGTTCTTTTCTCCCTGCATTTCAAACACACAAAAATAGACAAATCAAGCTGTGAAAATGAAAATAAAGTGGAGCAAACAGTCCCAAACCAGTTCACAGAACAGATATTACCATGAACAGGTTTTCTACCATCAGCTTCCTCACTGTCTGCATCGACTCCAGCTGTGTCTGCAGAACCTTCTGGTCGATCATGCTCATCTTAGCCATGTTTGAGACTTTTAAGCTAAGACAGACAGCAGCGTATTGGTCTAAAGCAACCTGCGATGTGAGAATGTGTTTGTCGTATCCATTCACTAGGCAACGGTGTCCCATTGCACCGCTGCTTTAAAGAGTGAAGGGGGGGACTTATGAATTATAGATAATAAAAAAAAGAGAAGCTTTTCTAATGCAGACTGGATATGAGTTGAGCTTTGCAGCTTATTTGCCATCTGATTGTATTGTTCTGTACTTTGCCCTTATTCTATGTTTTATCAGATGTGCTAAGAGTCAAGAGTCAAGAGTGGACCTCCAGTCACATCACAAAATATTGAGCCTCCTGTTGTATAAGCAATATTTTATATAGGTTTGTGCAATTACTTTTCTTTTTTTTTTTAAATCACAAAGTAATCTTCAAGAAAAACTAAATTAAACAAAATTATTGCACCACAACCTGTTTTCCATATAACTTCAGCAATACAGACAAGGCTGTTTGGATATGCATGTCTGTGCTGGCTCTTAAAGCTGCAGTCGACGCCTTGCAAATGCCCACCAAACTCTTGAATGCACCTGTTTCCATGACATATTCTCCTTCCGATAAAAAGGTACATTTTGGTTTTCCATTGGCTATAAGCCTCAAACAAGACAAATAACTGGTTGAACAATATAATTTTGTATGGAAATGAGCCAATATTTGGGTTTCACTTTTTCAATTCCTCAAATAACTTACATTTTCGATGATATTCTAATGTATCGCAATTAACCTGTACATTATAAGTGTGATAAATTTATAGTTTTCAAGCCTGCAAGTTATTAAATCTATGAACGTATCAGTGCAGAAGATCCCTCCATCGAACAATAACTGTGTCATCAAATCAGATTTGTTAGTCTCTTCTATCAGCGTAATGAGACTAATGTCTGGTATGTTCAGGAGAAAAAAACCCAAATGCCACTCAAGTGAAAACTGTTTGGGGTTTTTTGTGAACTAAATACTACTGTGACTCAATTATGGATTTATAGGAAAAACTCAACTGGTTTGCAGAATAGTTATCGTCATGAAACCTAATTCTGCTTTAACAACTGCTCTGAACTTTTGCAGGGCAATATTTATTGGACAACATCCATGAAAAGCCACCCTGTTGCTTCTCATAAAAAAAAACAACAAGCAGCAAATATCCTCATTTTGGTTGTTTTGGTTAAACTTAGAACACCCATCACCAAATCAGTCCCTAAATTTCCATTGTGTCCCAGAAAAAAAAAAAAAAAAAAAATCAATAATAATACATCTGTCTTCACTGTATTTGCTTTCACATCAGTAGTAAGAGAACACACTGACCCTTACGTTAAAACAACAGTGACACTCAAGCCCCTGTGGCTTCCATGGATATTTCCTAATTCCTGTTGGGATCCGCCGTCAGCAGATTTCCTGCGACATTAAAGCGGCTTTCCCGCACAGGGGAAAGGTGAAAGTTCAAGAGAAGGTTTCTGTCAAAAGGCCTGGCGCTATATCAAACAGACCTATGGTATATTTACAGAGCAAACAGCGGTTAAAACGAAAAGCATGCAGTTGTGGGTTTCAGCTCAACGGTCTGGTGATTTAGCTCACCAAGCAGATCCACTGAGACAGACTTCCTGTTGCAGTAATAAAACTAATAAAACCACTTTGGAAGTCTAACTATAACCACATACGTTGCAAACAGCTAAGCTTACTCAGCAAGACAGACTGCAACACGGTTTCTTACACAAGCGATATGCTTTATAGACTAAAGTAAAAGGGAGCAGTGAGAAGAACGTGGAGAGTTGGCCAGTGGACCGACAAAACAGGGAAGTGACGACAGCCAGTGAAAACACACAAAGCAGAACAGAAACAGGAAGAAAGGCCATTCTGTGCAACGAGTCCGTCCATGTCGAGTTTGATATCAATGCGCCGTACACAAAAGAGAAATAAAAACAAACAAAGGAAACCGCTCGGGGCGTTTTTTTGCCTTTTTCCCCTGCAAGCTACAAAACTGGGACAGATTACAAGACACGACCTGACGATGTCACACCTTTACCCTGAGCAAACCAAAAATATACAGGTTATTTCAAAAAATAGCACATATGAAAGATGAAATTAAGACTGCATTCTATCTACATTACGTACGGGCCAGTAGTAGGTTTATGCTCGTGGAAACACAATAATAACAGAAAAAAAAAATTATTATAGAATTTTTAATTTAAAACCAAAAAAGGATCATTTCTATTTGAGCTAAAAAAATGTGACTGATTATTACAGTTATAATAATGTCATTAAAGAAAACATTTATTCTTTGCTATTTTGATTCCAGAAATAGGCCTGTCACAATAACAAACGATAAATTGTCCCATAAGTTATTGCGATAAACAATAATATGTTTGTTTTGGAACCATATTCCAGTAATAGAATGGGAATGGCATAATAATGCAAGAACACATTCTCAAACCTCAACAAACTTTCAATTCTAGTGAATGTCTTCCAGTGGAACTGGAAGACATTTTAAAGATCCAAAAATAAATATGCGAAAACAACAGAAACAGAAATTAGATGAAGTATGAAGTCTCTGTAAACAAAACTACGATGCTCCTTTAGCTCCCAACGTTTCCAAACAGCAGAATGCGTCTGTGAGCATCAGTGGCAGCGAAGGGACACTTTTTCTGGCAACCTCACCAAAAGTAACAATACGATGACTTTGGTAAAATAAAAAAATATAAAATAAATAAATGTTAGTAGTTTTCAAATAGAACTTTAAAAAAAAAATGCATTAGTATATAGTGAAATGAACCTTTTCGAAGTACAATACTTACCTATTTTCTGTAACTACAAAATATTTGTGGAAAATCCACCTGTTCTCACAGATTTTTTCGTAGAGGATATCTAAAGTATTTGTAAGAAAATATAGATTGAGCAGGTGAAATATCTGAGAACAAAGCTTCTTGACATGCTTTTAAGTGAAGTTTGATAAGCAGGAGCATCATTTATTTTACTTGACGCTGACTGGCTGTACCTCCCAAAATAGAAAGAAGGAAGTTTATAGAAGTTTGTTTCCTTAGATGCTTGCCATTGTGACTAGTAATGCATACGGAGGTATGTAAGGTGTTGGAAGTTTTGAAACAGCCATTTACAAACAGGTATAGTTTGGTCCCAAGCATTCAATGCCTACGAACTGTAACCTTGATAATGGGAAACAGGTTTTGCCAAACCTACAAGAGCTGAAAAAGCACGAACAGGCATAACAGTAGACCTTACTGATGAACCAGCTCATACTGGGAACTTCTTCTGAATATGAGAAATACTTACGATGCTTGGAAAAATTAACCTTTTACACATTCCAAAACAAAGGATACGATACGCCGTGCGACATGTCAGCCCGGGGTTTGTTTTGTGGCTGAGACAGATGTGCAACATGCAGGCCAAGCCGTCACCACCAATGACAGAAACTCGTTCACAGTCTATTCTGATCCTGTCTGTGGCTGGATCCTGCAATATGTTTGCTCTTAGGGAGACTGCAGGGCGCTCAGTGTCGTCAGAGTTTTTATGTCTTCTAAAACTGTAGGTAATAGTTCTGCAACTAGTCAGCCTGCGTCACATTGGGACGTGCACAGCTGTTTTGGCTTGGAAGTTACAGGTCTCACAAGCAAGTAAAAGAAAGAAGGGAAGGCTTGTTGACAGAGGAAGGGAAAAAAACAGTTTGGCTTAGATTTAAAACCACAGTTTTAAGGCACAGCAACAAACTCAAAGGGTTAAACCAGATCCTTTGGCAAGAACCTGCCGGGGCACGTGTTTCCAAATAGTAGGATGATTTCTGAAAACGTATTTAATGTTTTCACTTTTTTTTTTTCCATTTCCATCCAGTGTTTTAGTTTTCAGAAAGGTCAAAAGTTCTTTCTTTAATTGCCAGTCCTGCAGAGTTCTCCAGAAAACAACTTGTCCCTTCAACTTATTCATATTCCTACCAAGTTCCCAGCCTTTGACATTTTGTGCCAACATTCTTTCATATTTCACACCAGCAACACAACCATGTTGTGACTACATGCTTAATCGCTGCTATTTATTGTAGGTTATGCATTTATGAATATAATCATAACATTGCATTAATCATGTGTAATTTACTTTAATTCTGAATTATTTCTGACATGACATTCTATTTCTATTGATCGTGGTTCTGATTCCAATTTGAACCAGATTATGCTGATAAAAGTTGAATGATGTTGGGCTACCGAGGAACTGTGATAATTTTGTGAAATACTGAAATGATGACGACACTTTTTGCAATTAAACCACATTTTCCTGTTTTTATTTTCTCATGATGACGCTCGTCATTTTCCAACCTTAGAATTGAAAATAATATGTTGTATGTGCATCAATGGAAATGAAAGTCCATTTGACTATGAATGCAATGTACTTGAAATATAACAACCTACCAAACAATGCATTCAAATATTCCTTTTCATTATAATATTGCATATGGTGATAGTCCACCTGTGATTATGATTGAAAATATTCCATAGCTCTACTCTCTGATGGTCTCAGAAAATAAAGAATTGTACAAGAAAAGTAATTATTGTTCATAAACAAATATGATATCTAAGCCAAATAGAGTATCCAAAATGTACGTATGACATATTATTAAAGACAACAAGCGCAAAAATACCTTTTCACTTCCAATACCAATACAGATATCTGAGGTTTAATATCGGCCGATACTGATCCAATACAGAAAAGGTGTTTTGAATTGATTTAAAACATTATTTTTTTTCAGTTTTTTTAAACAAAGACATAAATGTACTAAATTAAAAATGTAACAACACAATTTTTATTTTTTCAGTCAGTCCAATTTAGGAATATAACAGCCAATGTAAAATAGTAAAGAAACTGAAACTGACAAAAATAATAGGTTGACTACTTTGGTCAAACGTGTAAAATAAATAAATAAATAAATAAACAGCAACAAAAGTTCTTCCAAATGGTTCAGAAAGTGCAATTAGGGATTCTAAAAATAATGTAAAATAAATAAAGCATCATGTCGCTCCAATACAAAGCATAGAATTAGACTGAATAGATCTGCCTTTATAGATCTGGCACATTGTCACCGATATCCTATCTCAATTATATTTTCAATATTGGGATCGGTACTGATATTAATATCGGATCGGTGCATCTCTACTACTAAGTCAATTGAGTGACTTTAATGAACACAACACAGAACAAATAGCATTTTGCAAGCTGAATGTTGAATTGCAAAACAAAACCACATGTTGCTTTTGCAATGCTGTTGTGTATGCGCACATGATATTTTCATTCTGGAGTCCACCTAAGATTTAAAAAAAAGAAAGAAAACCAGACACCATATAATCTCAAATACCACCTGGTAGGAAAAGAGACAAAACCACAGTGTTGCCTACTTATCATCTCACATCTGCTGGGCAGAAGGAGGACAGACATTCACTCCCCTTCTCTTCTGTTAGGGCTCCACACCAGCTGTAATATCCTGTGAGCGGGGAATCAAGTGTTTATTGCCTCAGGCTGTAATGTAAGACATGGCATGGAGAGAGGCCTTATTATCTCACTGCTACCTGCTCCCTCCCGACAACCGAAGACGACTAAGGCAAATTAAAAACGGAGAGTCTGCGAAGGCGTTCTGCAATGTATATAAGCATTCCAAGATATTCGGTATGGAGGCTGGAAACAGGAGAACTCGTCTGTATATGGTTGGATGGAAAGTTGGCATACGACTTTACTGTAGCAATTATCATGCACCGGTGCAAAATGAATTATAAGGAGGGTAAGTGCCCTCTGGGAGGCTTTGAGCACATGGTTTCCTTCTGCAAACAAGAAAACCAGAAGGAGAAAAATACAAAAGAGGCATAGATGGTATGCCTTCCTCCCTGCCCGGGGTGAAAGCGGCGGAAAATAAGTATGTCTGCAAACTGTTTGCAGACAAGGAATTCAGACCCATCACAGTACAGTCAAACTCACAACTCTAAAAGTAGTGGTTTTTCCTTTGCATTTGTGTTCCTTATTTCCTGGAAATTATCAGCCTTTGCTGCCAAAACTGCTTGTAAACTTGCGAAAAATGCTATGAGCTAATTCTTCGCATTGCTTTCTCAGAATGCACACCTAGCAGCTAATCTGGCAGTTTGAGTGGAAGGTGCCAGAACTCCCTCTGAAGGTAGAAAAAATATACATCAATTGAGGCTTTAAAATATGCAGTTGCTGCTTGCATCACTGAAATTCACTGTAAGTTTTAATAGCAATGTACACATCACTTTTCTTTAGTTGTGAAAATGCCTAACATAATTAGTTTAACTTTCTCTTTATTGCAGTTACATATTCTGAATGTAAATTCATGGGTTCCTACTTCTTATGCACATCAGAAACATCTACCATCTTTACTTTTGTTGCTCGTCCACATCCCTCTTGACTGCAAAAATCGGCTGATGCTATTACATGAACACTAGTGAAAGCCAGACGTGATTGTTCCTTCTCTTGTTGGTGCTATGTATGTGGCACACAACAGGAAACAAAGTTAAAAGTTATGCTGACTGACAACTGCAGCTAACTGCGACATCAGATTTTATTTTTCAACATACCCACATACCAAAGCCATGCTGAAATACTACAGATGTGGTAAAACTAATTCATTTGTTAGTGTGGCATTATGACTTAGGAAAGTTTTCATTCTTTGATATTGCCCTTCCCTCCCTCTAAGGGAAGGTCCTCCCTTCCCTTAGAGGGGAAGGGGTGCTAGGGGTGCCCAAAGTCGGTCCTCGAGGGCCGGCATCCTGCATGTTTTAGTTCTGTCCCTGGTTTAACGCACCTGGATCAAATGATGGCTCATTAGAAGGC
>CAEFZX010008437.1:0-18475 GCA_903066825.1 Alfaro cultratus
TGACATTCCCTTTAGCGCAGCTCCATCTAATGGATGCATAACGTAACTGCAGCCTCTACTGTAGCGTCTATTCTATGCGCCTTATAATGCGGTGCGCCTTATGTATGAAGAAAGTTTTAAAATAGGCCATTTATTGTAGGTCTTATAATCCGGTGCGCCTTATAGTGTGGAAAATACGGTATATAGGTATGAATTTTTATTTTATTTATTGAGATAATAAAATAAAGAACCCTGAACACATTGATCAACAGGTTTTGCATGTCATTCAATACATTTTCTCTTTTGTTTTTCTAATCCACGGTGTCAGACACACAGACACACAAATAACACACATGCACAATAAAGTACAGGCAGTAATGTTAGCTAGCTTGATTAGATAACTAGTGTTAGCTAACTTCAAAAAAGGCTAATATGTTGATTCGTGACAATAACACTGTCACAGCACTGATGGTCGACACACACACGCAATCACACACACACACACACACACACACATTTGTGAGGTAAAAATAAAGGTAATAATTATATGTAAAAGTTCTTGCTGTGTAAAATATTATTATTCAGGGCTGAGACTTAGGACTCAGTATGTTTGGTTCACAAAGAAATGTTTTCCTGATGGTCACAGCTGGTAAGAAACAAAGATTCCCATTAAATTCCATAGGAAATGAATGCGGGTAATTTTGGACCCATTTATGGAAGAATGGGGTAGTAATATAAAACATGCCATTTCTTAAAATATGTAAAAGGTAAATTAAAAACTTGAATTGCATGATATCAATAACATGTTTGCTGAGGAATACCTGGAATATGAAAGGATGAAAACTTTTCATTACTAAGATATTGCAAAAAGATGACCTCACCGGGTCCAACAGCACCCACTTATGCATCAGAGGGTTAATAAATAATCTGCATAAATATTTGTTAGTACTGTTATAACAAGCTGTAGTGTGAAGACTGTGAAACTTATTTCTTACTCATTTTATCCAACTAAATGAACTACTTTTCTGTGGCTATGAAACGGCACTGATGTAATATCCCATTTTGGCCACATGGTGGTGCCAGCGCTCCTTCTTGAGCCTCTCCTTTGATTTCCGAGATCTTTAGAGTAAATAAATACATTGTTAATAGGCATGTTTGTCCAAGGTCATTTTCGCGGGTGGGTAAATTATCGAAAATTGTACTCAAGTAAGAATGGTGCTTCTTAAAAGTATTTTGTACTCAAGTGGGTTAGAGTAAAAAAGAAAAGCAAAGAGTAAAGAGAACCTTTAATGAAATTACTCAAATAAGAGTAAAAAAAGCATTTGGTAAAAAGGCTACTCTAATATGGAGTAACAGATCAATTTGTCATGTTATATTTAAAATGTCTCGGCAGATGGACAAAAGTATAATGGGGATTGTTTATATATAAATATATATAGAGAGAGAGATAAAATTGAAAATAATTCACATAGCATAATTACAAAATAAAGTCAGACAACCGAAACATTTTTAAAATCAATTTCTTTCATTATAAAACTTGTGACACTAAAACTTACAGTAGGCAATGTGTTTATATGTTGCAATAAGCTAAAGAACGTCCAGTAACAACATTGACAGTAATCCCCTGACTGTGACCCAAACGGCTCAGCAGATAGAAAACAATAGAAAAACAAAGCTTGTGTACAAACAGAATGTCTCACTTTAACAAAAACTCCAGGTGTGTGTTTGTACCTGTCCAGTTTTGGTTAAAGCAAACTTGTTCTTCATTTAGTAAAATAAAAGTAGTGATAATTTTACACAAGTAAAATCAAAAAGTATAGTGTAGTAAAACTACCATTAAAAGTCCAATCTTTCCAAGACGTTGCTTAAGTAAATGTAACTGAGAGAATGTATATATAATTTTTAAAAACTATATTTTATATCTTTTTTTACTAATATTTAGCACCTTGGATGAAGCAGCTTGTCAACAAATAAGCAATTTATTTTTGGGGCTTAATAAAGCTATTCTATTCTATTCTATTCTATTCTATTCTATTCTATTCTATTCTATTCTATTTCTGACAGAAATGGACCAGAGTTCTGTTCACTTTAACTGTGCTATAAACAGTTTATGTCTGTCACTTATCAGCAATATGATCAAAGTCCAGTCCAAGTTTTGTGTTTGTCACTGAATCTGACTTAAGTTTAAGTACATCTTAGCTGCTTGTCTTATTATTTCTAACATGTTGCATACCTTACTGACCATAGGCTGGAATTGGGTGGAGAAATAAAGCATATCTCCTTTTGGGTCAAGGCTTTTCCATTTACAAACATGTAAAGAACCAAACTGGATCCTGGTCTCAGTTCCTCTGGAAGATGGCAGATGAGGGAAATGATTTCGTGGAATGGGACTCAGCTGTGAGATCTTTTGTGATTTAAACAGAACATGTCCACAGGGAGCTCTGTTGAAAACCTGAATACAGTCTGTGACCAACAAAACCTCTAAAGAACAAAAAGGTTAGAAAGAAACCAAACTGCATTCCACAGATCTCAACCAGTCCTCAGGCGATGGCATGACATCATGGACCCAGAAGGTTCCCAGTGCTGGGTCACTGGTTTCAATGGTGTGACTAAAAACTGAATTACTGTTCTTGATCTGATTGGTTTGTATAAAGCTAAATACATTACTGGATCAGAGTTTCACATTAATTCCCCCAACTCTGTCCACCATAAAGTGATGTTCAAACTAAAATGCTGCCATTTTAGAAATTGCACTCAGATATGTCTGAATATCATGAGCAAATGTGTAATCTGGGGTTTCCTTTCTAGATCCAGGAGATTTCAAAATAGGTTTTTCCTCATAGTTTCCTGTCAGTTATTTAAAAACATCACATGAAAGTGCTAAAAATACAGTAAGTGTTGGATTGATGCATTGGGTCATCAGTTAGTGTTCATGTTTGGTTCTTAATGTCTGATGTAGAACATTACTGCAGCTGATGGATGAATGGACGGACATTTATGTATTTTTTTTGCACATCATAGATGCGACAAAGCATATTTGAAATCTGAAAAAGCAAGTTCAGAATACTTGAATATGATCCAGTTTATTAAAAATCAATTTATTTATTTTTTTTTAAAGTACTGAAATTAAACCTGGGATATTTTTAGTAATCAGACATGACGTCAGTGTTTAATAAGGCCACGGACAAAACGGCTTCAAATCAATGGATGGTTGCCAGTTCTATTTTCAGCAGGCTGCATGTTGTCGGACCTCCTCAGTGACATGCTGGGCCCGTGACGTCAGCGTGACAGGGGCCACTCCTCATTCCTCAGCAGGTGGAGGTGATTTCCTCCACCTGAACTAGAAGCAGCTCAACAACCAGGAAGCGTCACAGCTTCAGCTGCAGTCGCTCCACTCGGACCTGTTTGTTCCGCTGCGGTCAAAGATCGCCGCTGTCTCGCAGTGGCGTTATTAATATCGCTGTTTTATGGCATAATGAGGCCAACAGGAGAGCTTTAACAAAGTGAGGGGCTGTGATTGAAGAGCAGAAAGCATCATGGGGACCCAGGAGAAAACCTCTTCGCTCTGGGAGAGAGTTGTTTCGTGCTGCTGTTGCTGCTGTAACTCCTGCAAGCAGGAGCAGGAGGAGAAACCTGACCAGAACAAAACGGTCATAGTGCTGGGGAACCCAATGACCAGGGCTCCTGGAGATCCCCCTGAAAACAGACCTTTACCTTCACCTCCAAAGTCTGAGCGCTACATCGCCCTGTTTGATTACTCCGCTCGTACCGAGAACGACCTGACCTTTAACACCGGGGACCTGCTGGAGGTCCTGGACACCAGCGCCGGGGAATGGTGGGTCGCCAGGGCCGTGACCGGGATCTCAATCGACAAAAAGGGATACATCCCGGCCAACTACGTGGCCCCTGTGGAGAGCATTGATGCCGAACCGTGAGTGTTATCTCTGGTTACTTCTGAGTTTCTGAACAGAACAGGTGTTCTAGGAAATTATGGGACGATAATCTATTGTAACACTAGAGGGCGCTGTCAGGAAGCGGCCCTCAAAACACACATGGTCACATTTTAATCTGTATTTTATACTTTATCAAAACATGTGATTTTATTTTTAATTATCTATTTCGAAAATATAAATGACACCTAACTTTCCACTTATTACAAAATAATCACATCATCATCACAATATCAAATAAAACCTAAGGAAGCACAGTAACCATAGAACAGCATAAATATAGACTGGACAGACTGATCTGCAAGGCCAGTCATCTATCTGTTATAAATTTGATATCTCCTACTAATTAATACTTAACACCTGAATGAGTAGCTTGTCCCAATAACTTTGGGAGTAAATATTCTATTCTATAGCCAAAGAAACCAGCTGGCATATTAAAGAGTGAGAAGAAGCCTATCTTGTTGTCCCTCACCCCTAAAACCTGGAACTTCAAAGCTAATATAAATTATGTCATTATATTAGTTTATATATACACAGCAGAGAAACAGGAAAGTCACTGAATGGGTTTATTGAACTGAGATTCTAACCATTTTCTTTCATCTCCAATAAATGTTTTTATTTTATTGTAGAGTAACCACCAGAATATATAGCAATCTGTATTTCAGCCCAGATTCTTAGATACGTGGAAGGAGATTCTACTTCCTGAAATATCGAAGCACATTGTGTTTTTCACGGCTTGGAAGATGATCTAGGCCCTGAGCAAAACTTTCTTTATGGGCCAGTCGCTCCCATTCTGATTATTACAGATTTGGATGAATAGGCAGAGGGCTTCAGTACATGTGAACATTTTAAAATGTATATTAGTGAATATTTCAAAGACCAGTAGTGACACCCATAAACTGTAGATGAATTACAGGATGTGATTAGGTTACATTTAACAGGTGGTGATGTTTGCTAAATGAAAAACTGAAAATCAATATGAGCAAAGTATAAACAATTAGACTGGCTTTAGTCATTTGGTTTCAGTCTTGATCATGTGCCAGAGACATTTTAAATAATAATAAAAAAATTATTGCAGTTTGTAGTTAATCACCATCGGCTTTTAATCACAAAGCATATATTGACAAATTTTTGAATGTTCTCAATTCAAAAATGCTTTTGCAGATGAATTATTTGATAAATAGACATATGTGCGCAACAACAAAAACATTTATTTTTAGTGCTATTTAAAACAACCATAATATTGGTGCAAAGTGCTGTTCTATCCATTCAGCTTTCAAGTATTTCATGAACCTCCAGTTGGTTCCTTTAATCATCTTGTTGTTTGTGGATCAGATTTAGGGTCTCACCATAAACAAAAACGGGAATTAACTGCTTTACAATTTCTAATGCATTTAGAATCTACCCAATTATTTATTCAAAATTAACTCGTTAAAGTCCTGACCCACATAAATAATTAGATAGTTAGGACTGAAAATGTAGAGTTATCATGGGCGTGGTGTTAAAATAAAAAGCATAATCTTAGTTGGATGAGACTTTTTACTTTATGCACCAGTAGGCTCCCAGATCAGAACTGGCTCTAATGGTTCATTAGCTGGTCGAATCACTGGTTTAGCTGTGACCAGCACATCACCTTTTGATTCATAAGGCCATGCTAAGTATTAAATTTTCCTCCATTAAGTTGTTTTTAGACTTACAGTGGCCCAGAAGGGTCAACAAATGCAAAAGCCTCAGCGCAGTAGCAAAAAGGGGGAAAAAAGGTGTAAACACAAGGCAATACTGCATCATTTAATACATTAGGTGAGCCTCAGAGTCAGAGAGATGATTGTGGCTCCAGAGCTGCAGAGCCCTGATCTAACAGGTAGATGAAAACGGTGATCCTGCTTCAGCTAAAAGAGAAATGCCTTCATTATCAATTCACTGTTGAAGTAAATATGTGAAGGTACAAAATGAAAGCGGCCTAAGGAATCAGTTACAGTTTCTGTGTCAGCATAACATAACCATAAGAAACAGATGTTGGTGTGTTCTCTTCAGAACAGGAGCAGGTCTGTCTAGAACCGCCCATGAGCCACCGTATAGACTTCCTTCTAACTAATAAAATATATAGAAAAAAGGTCTAGATTTAGGTTGTTGTTTTTAAGTTATGGTCTAACTTCACTGTTAACAATAAGTCATAAAGTAATTTATTAAAATGACTCTGCAATTATGGTGACATAAAAGGATACAGAAAGTAGGAGGGTATTTTAAAGTGGCAATAGTTCTAAAATACTAATTCTCTCAATATATTAAGTGGAAATCTGTGACTTTTATTTATGCCATATATTGAGAGTTGTGGAAAATGACTAAATTTTATTTCTGTCATGCAACACCAGTATAAGCTGATAAAATGTGATTGTGGGCCATATATCTCTTTTCTTTCTGTGGGGCAGACATTTGGCTCCGGTTTGCCTTGAACAGAGTTGATCATTATCCCAGAGCAGGAAGTTTTGATTTCCCGGTTATCTGTTCATACCAAGAGCCAAACACTCAAGAACAACAGAGCATTAAAACCACTTTCCTGATAGTTCCTGGACATTGCACTCTTCAGTTACACAGTTCACAACTTGGCTTGAGAACAACTGGAATTTACAGTTTAATTCAGGTTTCAGTTCAAAGGCTATTTGTGTGAAGTTGTGTGATAAGAATCTGACTGCAGAGTAAGATCCCAGTCATCTTTCTGACTGGAAATCTGCTGTCAGAAAGATGATTGGAAGTCCAACAAAGACGAGGGTTACACTGACCAGCAGGTCGGTCCAGCTTGTTTGTTACCCAACTGTCAGCTGGTTTATCCTGAAGTCTTCACAAGAATAAAATCAGTTTCTTTATTCAGTCCAGGCCATAGCTTTGCTCGGCACCAAACCTGATTTACAGGCTGGGGGAAAAAAATGTTCCATGACTAAGAGACACTGATGTAAGCAACAATTGTGCTGTTTATCACTGACTCATGGAATACTAATGACTAGTCAGCCTTTCTGCTTTTCAGTCAGGCAGAAAGTTATGCCTTACCTACTGTGGTTATGAAATCACTGATACTCTGGTCAGTTCATTTTGTTCCTGGGAGGCTTGTGCTAATGTATCAGGTTAAAGTTTTGGACATGCAGCTGTAGGAGCAGCAGGCCAGCTGCTGCGGCCCGGGTGTCCAGTGGGATCCAGTGAACGCATCATCACACCACTATATGTACAGTAGCCTTCACCTGAAGAGAGAAAGTTCATGTTGCAAGTTTTTATTTGAAGTTAGACATTAAATAAGCTGAGATTAGTTTGCCAACCAAAACATCATAGTGACACCTTTAGTCATTACAATGGATGTTGCTCATCTTAGCAGTATGAACAGTTGTCGATGCCTCATGGACAATAAAGTTTAATTCAGCTCTAAAATATCTTATTCATCCCAAAGAAAGGAAATGTTATCATCATCATCATCACCCAAGTATTTTCAAAGAGTCGTTGTGGATTGTGGCGATGTGGGCAGTCAGGATCCAGCCTGTAGCGGTCAGTCTGGCAACAAACTGAAGTGCCATGTATGACAGTCTCATGACATGCTAATGGCTCATATATTTTTTGAGATGCTGGTCAGCATCTCAAAAATGCTGATTAGAGTTTTTTGGTAATTAATAAATGTCCATTACTTTTGGACAGCATCACTACTGTCCAAAAGTAAAAGCCACAACACTTTCAGCTGCAGAGCATCCAAAGCCAGAGGGAATAACTGTCCAGGTTGATGTCGGGAGGTTGATGTCGGGAGGTTGATGTCTTGTGGTCGATGTCTGGTGGTCGATGTCTTGTGGTCGATGTCTGGTGGTCGATGTCTGGTGGTCGATGTCTGGTGGTCGATGTCTGGTGGTCGATGTCTGGTGGTCGNTGTCGGGAGGTTGATGTCGGGAGGTTGATGTCGGGAGGTTGATGTCGGGAGGTTGATGTCGGGAGGTTGATGTCGGGTTGATGTCAGGAGGCTCGGCAGCCTTTGATTTGTCGCTGAAAGCTGCAACAGATACACAAACTTAAAATACACATTTATCCTGTTTGGGTGATTCATCAGTCCAAAGCTTTATTTTTTTTATCAGCTTCTGCTGGATTATTTCTCTGTTGCTGTTTCAAGAAGTATGTCATAACTGATTTTAAAAATGGTTTGATTCTTCCTGTAGTTCAAAGAGGTCTTATTCATCAGATGGGAGGGAGCTGAATGTTGTTGCCTCTGTTGGACATTTTCTTTCAATTTGGTCTGTACAGTTCATGCAGGATGTTTGATTCAGGAATCCAGATCTACTGGTTGGTTACAAAGTAAGAATGTTGTCTCTTCATCCTGCTTCAGAAAGAGGAAGCCAGTTTATTTACAGAACCATGTTTATGGCTGGAGCTTTCCAGGAAAACACAACAACGGAAATAAGGCACATTAAAAGGCCAAAAATCTCATTTAAAAATGTAAATCATTGCATAAAAATATAAATATAGATAAATTAAAACACAAGATTGAAATGTTAGCAGTCCTGATTGGCTAACTGTTTAAGGACTGAACAGTTAAATGTTGTCTGCTTACTGGGTTAGCTGGTCTCTAAAGATCTGAGGCTCTATAGTTTATACCTGCAGCTCTGGACTGTGTGTAGAACCAGGACCAGTGAGAGTCCATTAGACGATCATCAACGTTACGCTGCAAACAAAACCAGAAAGCAGCAGAGACTTACTCACTTCAACAGCATTTTGAAGCTGTTTATCTTTGTTCTTAAGCTATCATTTATTAAAAAATATCTTTTGCATAAGACCTCATCAGGGTGGTGGTGACCCGTTCTGAGATGGTTTATCTCAGAACAGAACAGACTTTCTGAACAAACTGTCTGAGTCTCATGGTAGAAAATGTTTTCAGAAATCATTGATCATATTTATTTTTCAAAATATTTCAACAGATCGCTGTTGGAATAAAGACGTGTGACTTCAAATCACTTTTATTTACAATAAATACTTGTATCAGATTACAGTTCAAACTATATGATGAGCCTTAGGAGAAGCAGAAATCAGAAATATACTACAACTTCCTGCAGCTGGTCTCAAAGTCCTGTCCATCAGAGCTCTCACAATCTGCTTCATCATCAGGATTACTGCTGTCACCTCAGAAGCTGTAACCATGACAGCAGCAGCTGCTGTAATTTATTGCATATATAAAACTCTTATCTACCATGTTTGAAGTACAGTTTAAAATATTCAAATGTCAGAGGTCACAATGATGCTCGATATTGGATACAAATCTTCATCGCATGAGCACCTTGTCCTTCCTGTCATACAATCCTCCATGTGGCTCAAAAGTTTTCACTGACGCTGACAATGCAGCATACTTAAAGGAAATAAATGTGTGCACACTTTATTTTGTGATATTTTGTAGTTCTCCATAATCTGAGCCAGTTGGATCATGTTGAATAATAATTTATAATAAATAAATAAAAGTGGCCTGAGAATGGAGCCGTCAGGAAAATGTGCTTTGTTTGTTCAGATTTCTAACTACTAAATTACACCAATCCCTGCCTTTAAACGTTGGATGAAATAACACATTTAATAAAGATAAATAGAATAATTTAAAATTAAGTTAAAATTGGAAAAAGGGTTTCCTAAAAATAACCATGTTTCTAATTGTGATGCTTCCAGATGGTATTTCCCAGACACCAAGCGACTGGATGCAGAGAAGTTGCTGCAGGCTGAAGGGAACCAGGAAGGAGCATTCCTCATTAGAAACTCAGAAAGTCTGAAAGGAGAGTACTCCCTCTCAGGTAAGCAAATAACATTTCCTTTTTTCTTAAGCATTTGTTTATTTATTTATTGATTGTTGCCACACATGCACAGAACCATAGAAAAAGAGTCCAGCATTTGGGTTTTCCATGTTATCTAACCTGGTATCTTTTAGACTTCATGCAGAACAATAACCAGAATGCCATTCTGGCTGACTTCTCTCTGATGCTGATGCAGACAATTTATTTATTTTATTTTATAACTATATAAGGCCACAATAAGTGGTAAATGTCCATTTTAAATGGTAAATATCCTGCACCACATTCACACATTCACACGCTGATGGTGGCAACCTACTGGATAACAGGTCAGCTGACAGAAGTGACCGCTGCCACCAGGCCCTCTGGACACAACGACAGAGACGCCTGAGCGTTGAACCAGCAACCCACGGGTCTCCACAATCATCATCAGTGTTGCTCACTGTATGAGCTACTGTCAGCAGTGTGAATCAAGCGGCATTCTGACAGGATATTTTGGTGCAGTATTGGTGCCAAAATGAAGACTCCAGCTAACCCAGTGGTGGCTACTTCCTTAATGCAGAGGGTTACATCCATTCCAAAGCTGACTACTGATCTGATTAATGATAAGCCAGCACCAGTAACTGAGTGGCCAGCGATGACAAATTTGTAGGAGCTGTGATATTTTACTGAAGTTGGCTTCCAATTGCAGTTTCCATTCAGCAAATAATGAAAAAGTGATTCTACTCTGAGCATCTTTAGTGTGCTCTACTTTAAAAACGTCAATACTTATCAGACGTTGACTAATTTATTCTACATTAAACAAATATTTAAAACCTAGTTTTTGATTTGCAAAACTTTTATTTGTTTTGTGAAAACACTAATATGACTCTAATACAACTTTCACTATTGTATTGCATGCTAAACATTTTCTTGTTTTTTTTTTAAGAGAAAGAGGTACAAGTCACCAACCTAGGCATGCTAGTTGTTAGCCTTTCCAAAGCTAAAAATTTTAAGGCCTTTCCAAGCCTACTGAATGCTAACCCCAGTATATCCATGCTAATGAAGCAGAGGAAGCAGGCAATCCATGTCTAGTCCAATCACTAGACATGGTAGTCACTAGCCTCTCCAAAGCTAATGGAAGTGACCAGCCTCCTTCTCTATTGCCAGCACTGACCACTCAGGTCAGCACTGGTAACTGTCAGCTTTGGAAGGGATGCAAACTCCTACGACAAGGACATAGCCACTCCTGGGTGTGCAATAATCTTAATTTTGGCACTAATACCAAATATGGACTTGAGCAGGTTTGCCTCGCTAACAAGATCATGTGTATGCAGATTTTATTCCAGTTTGCTTCCCAATGACTCTAACCTAAAAAAGTGATGAGCTTATGAAATATCATTCCATTTGCAGCTTTTTGACTTGACCCTGTTCACAAAGATAATGGCTTGGAAGAGCTTAAAACCATAATATGACATGCAATAAGGACACAGTGCAGTGAGCAAAGTGTCACTGGAGTTGGTGATTTGTTTAATAATCAATCCTGTCAGACACACATGTGTTACACACACTAAAACACAACTCTTAGAGACCGGCTATGAAATAGCTGGTATTTCTACCACTTGAACTTTGTTTTATTTGGATATTACATGTTAGACCAATGTGAAATATCACATGACTGTGAAGTGGAAAGAAAGTGATGGAAGGTGTGCATTTTTATTATTCAGTATCCCTGGGTTAATACTTTATAGAACCGTCTTTACAGATTAAAAGTACTTTTAAAATGTCACAATTCCCTGTAGGTGAAAAATCATAATTAATGGAGCTTTCAAACATTTATCTATGTAATTATTTAGTGTTTCATTTCTGGGTTCCATGGTAATATTTAAATTTTGAGTGTATTCTTTGCTGCTTTTTTTTTTTTTTTTTTACCATAGCAACCATGATGGAACAACATTCAAGGGAAAATATTTGAGCTTTTCCAGATCAGTTCTAAGATGGTATACTTTAACTGGACCATAAATGTGCTTTGCTTCCAAATTTGATTCACAATGTTTGCATTTGTTTTACAACATTGAGACCGTTTTTGATTTAAGTTGCCTGTCTTTTATTATTGCTCCATCACATAAAAGTTGTGGTGTGCTTTAGGTTCAAACATGCAGTGTGGCTGGTAGGGGACTGATTACATTTAGTATAACTTAGTTTCTCTTTTGGAGGTGATTAAAATGATCTCGTATTCTTTTCTTTAGTTTTGCACCAAGGGAGAGTGAAACATTACAAGCTCCAGAAACTGGATAATGGCCACTACTACGTGTCGAAGACCAAATCCTTCCCGACGCTGAAGGAGTTGGTGGAGTATTACTCCAGACAGAGTGATGGGCTGTGTGTGCTTCTGGGCGAACCATGCAGGAAGGTAAACTACAGCATGCAGGAGCGTAGACACTGATCCCTGATGTTTAGTTTGTCATTACTAACTGTCCTGTCGGTGCAGATGGAGGCTCCACAGACCTACGGTCTGTCCTACAACACGGTGGATCAGTGGGAGATTCCTCGCAACTCTGTCAAACTGATGGACAAGCTGGGCGCCGGACAGTTTGGAGAAGTCTATAAGGGGATGTGGAATGAAACCACGGAAGTCGCTGTAAAGACCCTCAAACCTGGTGATTTTTTTCACTATTCTGTAATTGTACAAAGTAAGAACACATGCACAAGAAACATTTTGGCCAATTTCAATATCCACATTTAATATTGATGTTGTGGCCAATAACCAATATTTACTGATATTAGATGTGTTGTATATAACATTGAGACCTTACTGCTGACATTGCTTCTCAACTTCTGTTAAACGCTTCCAAGTCCTGCGCTGCATCACTGTCACATGACCAAACGAAAAGACCCAAAAACCCAGAACTTGTGTCTCTCAGGTACGATGGACCCTGAAGATTTCCTGGCAGAGGCTCAGCTCATGAAGAGACTCCGGCACCCCAAGCTGATCCAGCTCTATGCTGTGTGTACCATGGAGGAGCCCATCTACATCATCACAGAGCTGATGAAGCACGGCAGCCTGCTGGAGTACCTTCGAAGTAAGTCAGCCACACTTTCCACTTCAATTATGAGGAGGAGTCGGCATCTACAGGGCTTCAGGTTGTCATAAAATGCTGGGAATTCTTTTCTCAGCTGCTTCTGATTATCAGAGAAGATTTGCTCAGTTTGGTTTCATTTCAGTTATCCTCGTTCCTTTTTTTCCTGGAGCAGTGTCTGGTCCTGTTCAGACCTACTCTTAGCATCCTCCATGGCCCATTCTGTTACAGGAGAACCTCAAGCATTGCTGTGGTATTAAAACCTATTCAGAATGATCTGACCAATTACCTTCTTCCCTAACAGTGAGCTGTTCATAGCTGCTTTTCCATTACAAATGTGCACAAAACTTTTATATTCCACTAATGTTGGGGGGGAAAAAAACACATAATTTCTCAGTTGCAGTATTTACATTAAATATCAAACACAATTAAAATCACACGTGAATGTGTTCATGTGTGATTTTAAAAATATATTAAAAACCATGACACACCATCATCCTTCATCAACTTCCTGTTGTCTTCTTCGTGGTTTTCGGCAGTAGAAACATCCTTTTGTTGATCATGTGACTCGTCAGCTGAAAAACCACATCACCAAAACATTTTCTCAAAAAACTAGTTTTATAAAAAGTTTAAATGATTTTATTAGGCAAATTAATTTTTGATGTCAAAGTGCACAAATACACGGTCAATGGAAATGCAGGAAATGACACAACCAACAGGTGTTATAAAATCACAGACAGCTGCTCTCTATGTTTAATAAATGAGTGGTGTTGAGATTAATATTCTGACTGGTTTTTTAATGCACAGTGTTGAAAGATGCTCCCTTAAAATGGATAAATCATTCTTTTAAATCCTTTTCACATTTAAATCATTTAAGTGTATCTATGCAAAGTGGAGCTGCAAAGCTTCCAGCTCCACATCTGACCTGTTCTGAGGGATCACTGAGAGCAACTGGTTTTGGTGCCGTCTCTTTAAATGCAAATCATCCCTCCATGTTCTTCTCCACCCTGTCCAACTATGTTTGTAGTTTGATGGCAGCTAATGTTAGTGCCATGGACGCCACTGAATGCATTTGGATCATGTGTTTCCCCAAACAAAAAACAAATAAACCATCCAAAGCTGTTTCACGCTGTCATATTCTTCAGAATGTGCAGTCCTGAGGGAGCTAACAGCTAGCACACATCACTAAAAAGGCAGGGTGATGCTACTACTAGCAAAGCAATGACCAGAATGTCATAACACTATAAAGTCATGTTGTAATTTTTGGGTTATTTGAAGCTTACAGCTTTGCTGCGTCTGACATTTCCAGACAAAAGGTGCCCTCAACTACACAGTCTTATTGACACCGGCAGAGGTTGTTAAGGTGAATACATTTAAAAACAAAAACTTAATTTAACCAGTCACTCCAAAGAGGTTCTGATGCTGAATTGTTGGCTAATACACCCTAAAGTTGAACATTTTGACTTGTAACTTCTATATCCTGGAACTTGGACTACTAAATTGCTGTGAGAAATAAAAATGGCAGATTTGTGATATTGGTTGGCTGGAAATCAATAACCTTGTTTAGCATTTCTGCAGCAAATACAGTGACCTAATAGTTTTAAAAAAAAAACATAGTGGGGATTTAGAGAAAACTGAACGAATTGAAAAATATAACCAAAACTAAATACAAAGTTATCTACTCAGCACTCAGAGACTAAATTCAACTTTTCTGCACTCCTAGACATGCAAGTTACACAACTAGATGAACTTAAAGAGTTCAAATGTGGATTTTGCATTTTTATTTTTGCTCAGATAGATAAAAATCTAAAATACAAACTGCTTAAGACATTATTTATATGCAGTTTATCAGTGAAATATCATTAATTGTTTCACAACAAGCAGAACTGAAGCTGTAAGAGGATAAAAGTTATTTTAGCTTTAATCTTCCAACCTGCTTTGAAACAATGTTACTGTTGAGGTATGTGGGAGATTCCTGAGATGGAAGAGCAGGTTGAGAGCCTGAGTCAACTCTTTCAAAGTTCTCTCTGTAAAATGAAGACAAACCTGAACAGTTTCATCAGGTGACACTGAGCCTCCCTGGAATGTCGGGTCCATTTGGCTCTGAGAAAATACTCATCAGACACACTCCTACTTAGTGCATTGAAGTTCCAACAACCAACTCAGTAGGCTTATTGTAAAACACTTATTGTTACTGATTTTGTTCACTTATTTCTACCTTGACAACAGAGGATAAGGGGAACACTCTACGTGTGCAGGACCAAATTGAAATGGCAGCCCAGATCGCGTCTGGCATGGCTTACCTGGAGCAGCAGAACTACATCCACAGAGACCTCGCTGCCAGGAATGTCCTGGTGGGAGAGAATAACATCTGCAAAGTGGCAGACTTTGGCCTGGCCAGGGTTTTTATGGTAGGTTTAAAGTCAGATTCTGGTGAAAACAGGTCTTAGTTTTTGTGTATTTGTAATTTCGTCCCAATTTTGGTGGTGGGAAAAAAAAAAAGTTCAATACTTCTGGCAAAGGAACAAATCTCAAGGGCTTTTTAATTGTTTGTATTATTTTTTTGTGTTTGATTGTAGAAAGAAAGTGAGAGTGTGTATGAAGCCAGGGACGGGGGCAAGTTTCCTGTGAAGTGGACCGCTCCAGAGGCCATCCATAACAACAAGTTCTCCATCAAATCAGACGTTTGGTCTTTTGGGATCTTGCTGTATGAGATCATGACATTTGGCCAGATGCCTTACCCAAGTAAGATCCGGAAATCTTCTATAAAGACTTCAAACCATTCTACCAGCAATAGTGTCCTGTTAGGCCAGCACTTATGTTCCATCTTGGGTTTTTATTATTTTTCTGCAGCCATGACAAACATTCAGGCGGTCCAGTGGATTTCTAGAGGCAACAGGCTGGCCTGCCCCCCCAGGTGCCCGAAGCCAATGCACCTCCTCATGTTGGACTGTTGGAACGAGAAGGAACTCGACCGACCCACGTTTGAGACGCTGCAGTGGCAGCTGGAGGATTACTTTGACATGGATTTGAACTCCTACGATGACGGCTCCTGCTATTAGAGCAAAAAAAACCAAAAACTTGTTTGACTTTTAATGAAGGATTAAAAAAACAAAACAGACTAATTCATAATCACTCGATTCAGCAACGATACTGTCAAATCCCTCCTAATCTGCTCAGTTGAAGGATTTAATTACCAAGCAGAGACGCTGCACTTTCAGGTGGCCAGTGTATCTGTTGAGCCTGATTCACACCCGACTGGGAGAGGTGGCGTTTAGAACGACTATCCATTCATCTCGCTCATCCGGTCCTGCTGGTTTCATCCATTCCACTCATTCTGTCCTCCTGCTGAACTGAAGCCAGAGGTCAGCTGGGATGAGCACCTGAAAGCTCTTTGTTTTAAGTCTTTGTTTCATGATCTTTTAACATATGCTTTAACTTGTACCAAAACAATAATCTATACTTAATGTTTATGTCAGTTAGACGTCACCATGTTGCTTTCCTGAGAATCTGAGAATTGTTGATTATCTCCATCCCTGTCGGCATTGTTAAAGCTCCCAGTCGTCTGCTTTCACACCATCTCCCTGCATCATAATGACTCGTCAAACACTCAGGAGTTTTTGGACTCTTTTCGCCGTGTCGAGTCTCGGGCTGCTCTCAGACCTGTTGGCGGATTGGATTCCTGATTTCTTCTCTGAACAAGTAGATCCTATTTAACATCACTGCCTGATGCTTTTAATGTTCTAAAGAAATTTCTGTTGTATATTCTAACCACTAAAAAGTGTTTATAGAATTTAGCTGATTTTTTAACTTATCGTTATGCCCAACATAATTAAAACACGTTTTATTTATGATGACTTGGTTGGCTTGTTGTTGTGGATTTATCTGAAGTGATCGTTGAACAATGGCATTTATCAGTCGCTGCATTGAAATGTCTCATTGAATTGGACCAATAATTTGGCCAAAAATCAGAATCAATTTCCAGAAAGCTGGAGAGAAAATGACTGGGGCACAAAGGGAACTAAAAAAATTAATACCTTTTTTTTTAATCACAATTTTTAACTCATTTTTTCACAAACTCTAATCTGTTCTATTACATGGTTAAAATGTCAGTGGTTTCAGAACCACTGAATATTCTGGAGTGACCAGCTGAAGAATTTTTACTTTTACTTACTTTGCTTCTTTTGTTATCTTGGGTAACCGTGGCAACAAGACATTGTTTTTACAAACAGGAACACCTGATTAGGATCTTAAAAGCTCAAATAATACCTGAACTATTATCCCAAACCTCAGGAGTTGAACAGGAAGCTCCTGGATGCTGAGAGAGGCAGAAGTTCAAACCGTCTCGTCCATCCATCATAACGGATGGATGGATCACATCTCTGACTCCAACATCTTTCTAACCATATAGCCAGACAGGACATGTTACTGTGGAATATCATTTCTGCTGCTGGGAAACTGAGCTGTTACCATGACGGTCACAAGGCTGTAGTACAACGATTTTCAGTCAGAGGCTTCTTCAGATTGGTTGCAAAGCTGACTATTAGAAATCTTTGACGATGATTGAATATGACTTATGACTACATTTTGAAGGTGAACTGAAGGATGAACTGGACCTATTTTTATTTGGTGTAAATTGGCTAATGATTGATTTTCCCATGATGCTGGGTGTTTGACATGTTGCCTTCATCCACAGTGCTATTAACATGCTATGAGTCAAATGATCAGAAGCCATGACCTCATCATCTGGGCTTTCCACATTGCTTAGTCATTAGTGTATGTAAACGTTTGATCTGGAACAAAGTTGTAATATCTGATTTCTTATTTTAGTATTTAGCAAATAAAAATGTTTGCCATACGAACTGATTTGAAGCAGTTCAGTCTGACTTCATATCCATAAAACATTTTGAATGCAGTGTATGTAAATATTTGGTTTACATTGTTGGATTCGTCTCTGACTAATGAGTCATCATAAGGCAGTTATTCCATTTTCAACATATTTCTAAATGCAGAATAAAAGGATCAACTGGAGATAATGGTCAACCTGTATTTATGTAATGTCCCCATGTGGCCACACGGTGGTGCTATGACACTCCGCCTTTCACGCTGACCAATAAAAGGCATTATTGCTAAAGCAGCAAAACCTCCAGTCTTTAAAATGTGTTCATCTCAAAGCCATATTTAACAGGGAGGAGAGATCAGGATCAGCCCTAAATATCTGCACATCTTTAAATCAAACAGCATCAAGGGTCAGAGTTTTATTTAGAACTGTTCACATTCCCACAAAGCAACGTCAGTGTCAACATATTAAAACAGCACTCTATTTGGGAGAAAGCAAGCTGAGATGAAACATTGATGAGAGAAAACACTTGATCCAGAATGGGAAGTTTACAGGTTTAGCCTTTCCACGGTCAGAGCTGATCCAAGACCAGAGAGAGTTTAGAAAACAAGTTACTTATAATAACAGCCCTTAAAGCTTCTAACAGAAATCAATTCAGCTGAATGTGAGGTGGACAGAATAACACTGCATGCAGGCAGTAAATGTATAAAACAACTGTAAGTTTTCTTGTTTTATTGTACTAAAAACTGCCAGAGCTAGGTCTGTATTATAACTAGTGGTGGTTACCGCAGGGTCTGTTAATTAATCACATTTTAATTAAACTATTTGACAAAATAAGCAACATTTTTAATTCAG
>CAEFZX010008439.1:0-60522 GCA_903066825.1 Alfaro cultratus
ATCTATAACTCTAGATCTGTAACTCTAGATCTATAACTCTAGATCTGTAACTCTAGATCTATAGCTCTAGATCTATAGCTCTAGATCTATAGCTCTAGATCTATAACTCTAGATCTATAACTCTAGATCTGAAACTCTAGATCTATAACTCTAGATCTGTAACTCTAGATCTATAACTCTAGATCTGTAACTCTAGATCTATAACTCTAGATCTATAACTCTAGAGTTACAGATCTAGAGTCTAGATCTATAACTCTATATCCTGAAACTCTAGATCTATAACTAGATCTGTAACTCTGGAACTGAAACTCTAGATCTATAACTCTAGATCTGTAACTCTGGATCTGAAACTCTAGATCTATAACTCTAGATCTGTAACTCTAGATCTATAACTCTAGATCTATAACTCTATATCCTGAAACTCTAGATCTATAACTAGATCTGTAACTCTGGAACTGAAACTCTAGATCTATAACTCTAGATCTGTAACTCTGGATCTGAAACTCTAGATCTATAACTCTAGATCTGTAACTCTAGATCTGTAACTCTAGATCTGTAACTCTGGATCTGAAACTCTGGATCTTTAACTCTAGATCTATAACCCTAGATTTAAAACTCTAGATCTATAACTCTATATCTATAACGCTAGAGTTATAGATCTAGCGTCTAGATCTATAACTCTAGATCTATAACTCTAGATCTATAACTCTAGAACTGAAACTCTAGATCTATAACTCTATATCTATAACGCTAGAGTTATAGATATAGAGCCTAGATCTATAACTCTAGACTCTAGATCTGAAACTCTAGATCTATAACTCTAGATCTATAACTCTGGATCTATAAATCTGGATCTATAACTCTAGATCTATAACTCTAGTTATAACATAGAGCTGTGTATCGTGTGCATAGTTATGGGAGCTGATCTTATTTCCTGTTGTAACCTGAGCTGGTGGGAGCATCTAGATACAGAATAAGAGGGTTCTAGGACTGAGCCTTGGGGAACCCCACATATGATTTCTGTTCGTTTCAGTGAAAAGTTTCCTGTTGAAACAAAGAAATCTAGTTCTTTAAAAAGGTTCCCAGACCAACCAGATGTTTCTAGTTTGTCCTTCAGGTGGAAATCTTCACAAAGCCACTGAACAAAACTCTTGTTGCTTCAGGACCTTCGTCCGTAACTGACTGGTTTCTGTGTCTTCATGATTCTGGTTCCCTGAAGTTCTCTGACAAACTGATGTCAGAGGCTGCGTCTCTCCTACCAGCCCCGTTCAGTCCAACTCCAGTCCGTTTGTCTAGAAAGTCCGGTTCGGTTGGTGAGGTGTGAATGCTAAGCTAACACTGGTCCTCCAAACCTCGGTTTGGGTTCGGCTGTAGTGAACTCTGGTTCGTTTTGAATGCATATGTGAACAACAAAACAGACATGTTAGCTTAGCGCTAGCAAGAGAAATCCTCCAACAGTAAAACCTGATCCTCCATCTTGTTTCCATCTGGTGAAGCAGGAAGTTGCTCTCAGTGTCTTCAGAGGTTTTGTGTGGTTTCCTTCAGTGGTTCTTGGTGCAGCGCCCCCACAGGCCAGGAGGGGAACAGGTTGGTTTGACTCAGAACCACAGCAGCTGGAGGTGGACCAGATGTTCTGGTTCCAGTAGAACCGGGTCGACTGGACCATCAGGAGGAAAACCAACCTAAATGACACAAACTGGGATCTGTTTGCTGAAGCTTTGAACTTTTTCAGATTTTTATTTGTAGACATTTTTGAAAACTATCTTGTTTTTCATCCAGTCTGCAACTGGTCCAATAAAATGGATCAATGTTCTATCAATCGTTATATTTGATCAGTTTTTCTGATAAAATGTAACCAAATGGATCTAAAACGATCTGCTGCATCTTTCTTGAACAAGCACGCTTCACGTTGCGCCTGAATGTCTCCTTCTGCAGCAGATCTGTGAGAATGTAACCTGAGACCTACACACACACACACACACACACACACACAGGCATTCCCACAATACCTCTCTCTCTGTGTGTGTCAGATGTAAGCCTTTTGTCTGCTCTCGACCTCGCCGCCCCCCTGCTCCGGCGGTGCAGGTGTTCATGGTGAAGCAATAAAACAAGCAGTGACTGTTCTCCGATCCGTCCCACGCTCAGAACCGGCTCCGCGTCGGCTCTGCAGGCCAGCGCCTCGCTGCAGCCGGCAGCCTCACATTCACACGGATCCATGTGTGGTTGTTCATAAATGGGTCAAACAGAACCAAAGTGGACCTGCTGTTGTCACTGGATGCAGTTCAAACCGCCGCTCTGCTGATGAACTGACTGGTTTTCCTCAGAGTTTGCTGGCCGTTGATTCTTCTGTTTTCTAGTAAATGTTAATCTGAGCGAATATTACTAACAGTACTAGCTGCAGGTTTATCAGCAGTAAAATTGTTAAGAGTGGAATTATGAAAATAAATTTGCTTAATGGAAACATGGCAATTTTTTTTGCATCATACAAGCCGTGATGAACAACTGGATGTTGCTACTGGCAGAAACGGCAAAGAAGACAACAGGAAGTGGAAGCAGGACAGTTTTTTAATTGTTTTTTAAATATTGTTTTTGTGCAATAATGCGTATTTGTGAGTTTAGTGCAAATTTTCTGCTAAAATGGTGAAAACCATTTGGTTTAAGTGATGCTAACTCCCACCTGCAGGGGGCAGCGTTTCTTGAACATCATTGATGCCTCAGCCTGACTTGATGTCAAGTTATCAGCCTTAAAAAGTCTTAATTTCATCAAATAAAAATCTAATTTGGCCATAAGTATGTTCATAACAGACAGCAAGTCGTCCAATAGGAACGTTTCATTTAAGTCTCCGCCTGATTGGTCTGCTTCGACTCTGTTCGCTAATTTCTAATTAACGCGCCGCATTAGCTTGGATAGAAACAGGAAGTTGCTCTTGGCTCTAGGATTGTCACGGGCATTTTTCACATCAGTGTGGAGGTCAAAGGTCATGTACCTGCAGGCTCTGTGGTGGCTGCAGCGGTGCAGCGCGCCGCATGAATGCGGTTCCTGTTTGCCGTTTTGGCGGTGAGCACCAGACGGCCTTTCTCTTAATAATAATGATGTGAAACAGCAGGTTCTGGTCTCTGTTGGCGTAATGAGTCTGGTAATCAGGTCCGACAGAGAGACACACACACACACACACACACACACACACACACACACTCTGTGGTCACACTCATACTCACACCTTAGGCATGAAACCACTGGATCACTAACTTTCTGTTTGTAAAGCCCCTAAAAGTTGATAATTTCCAAATATTGAGAATAAAACCAAAGAAACTGGTGACATTTCTTAAGTTTTTTTTTTTTTTTTCTACTTTTTGCCCCTGAGATGCTGGAGTGCCCTCTAGTGGCTCAATGAAGCATTACCATTGGATACATTTACGCTTGATAAAATATTTTATGCCTCCTGGTCATTTAAGAATGAATTGGGACAAACCCAGAAGATTTTTAACTTTCCCAGTTGGTGGTTTTAAGGTCTGATGTCTTTCCATCTTAATATTGGGCTAAAATTAACTGTTATTATTATATTGAATCATTTAAAAGCAATTGAACAGCAGCAGCTGGTTATAAATGGGCTAATTTGACTGTTATAAACTATTAGCTTCAGTGATTAGCTGTTATGCTACTTGTTAGGTAGAAGCATAACTCTGATGAGCTGTTGGTATGGATGATTAGCAGTTAGCATTACTCCTCATTGCTTTTAGTGAGACTGGCTAGGTGTTAGCATAACTCAGATCAGCTGTTAGCCTGTCTTTGACTAGCTATTAGCTTGACTGATTTGCTGTTAGCTTGTCTTTTAGTTTGACTTTTAGTAGCTACTAGCATGTCTTTGATTATCCGTTTGTATAACTTTAATTAGCTCATGTTGACTCTGATTAGCTCTTAGTTAAACTCTTAGCTTGACTCTTGCTGATCTTTTCCATATTTAATCCTGTGGAAGAAACAAAGGTGTATTTATTTTTCACACAGCTTTTTGGGTTTTAAGAAAAAACATCTTATGGTTTGTGACACTCGTGATTTGATTTATGTAATTTTCTAACTTGGTCCAGATCATATTTACGACGTTTCTGAACTGACTTGGACCATGAAAGGCCATAAAACTATTTTTACTTAAAAGAGAAACTTAATGAAAACGAGCTGCCTGTTTGTAACTTAAATCATTTTTGTTTGGATGATTGCTGCTGTGGCTCCAACACAAACGCAGACGCACACATGGACGTCCTTTAATGCATTTAGAGCGAGCTGCAGGGCTCTCCGGCCTGCGTGTCCACACATGTCTTATGTGGTTTTCAAAGGGGAAGCCTTCACTTTACTGTGTGTGTGTGTGTGTGTGTGTGTTTCAGCCTGTGTTAGTAGGTTCTCTCTGAAAATCAATGCAGTTATGGAGGGCTGCACACACAGAGATACACACAAACTCCAGCGAGGCCTGTTCTCAGTCAAGTGTCACACTTTGCCCCCCTGACATCTGGTCCCTGAATCTCCTGTGTGTGTGTGTGTGTGTGTGTGTGTGTGTGTGTGTCTGTGTTTAATTTAACCAACCATTCCTTGTCTGTGTGACAGACTCTGCCAATACACTTGTACGTATTGTAAACCAAGCCAGCGTAGCCTGCTTGCTGCTCCGCGGTGACATTATTTGTTTAAAAACACCAACCTTTAAATCATCGGGCCGTTTCCTGTACGAACCAAGCATTCCTCAAACTCCAAAGAGTGTTTACAACGTTTTATAAATTCTGTTTTGTAATAGCTAAACATCGCATCACATGACCATGAAGTAATATTTCAACAATGCAGGGTGGTTGGTAGGTTTGCCATACGGTTTGTGGAGAACTAAACTGAAATTTTCCATTTAGAAATCCAGTAAAAGCGCATAAATACAGGTTAGCATTAGCACTGGAGCACAGCTAGCTGCTAAAGGAAGTTAGAATCTATTTAGCTAATGCTAAAGTGCTATACCAACACTGTTGAAGATTTATGGTCACTGCTTTAAATGAATATTAATTTCATGCTGTTAGCTTGACTCTGATTAGCTGTTAGCTTGACTTCTGTAGTTATTGATCTAAATCCAGACAGTGGTTAGCTTGAGCTAGTTTACCTCTTAGTTTGACTCTGATATTCTCAACAGGACTTTCTGTAGTTATTGTTCTGCAGAGCTTCACCAACATTGTATTAGTTTGATTAGTTGCTGGCTGGGCTTTGAGTTGCTGTTTGTTTTGCTCTGAATAGCTGTTGACTTACCTTTTGCTAGCTGATTAGCTAACTCTGTACAGCTGTTAGCTTCACCTTTTATCACAGTTGACTCTGGATAACTGTTACCTTGACTTTCTGTAGCTGTTGATTTAACTATGGATAGTTTGACCTAGTTCATCTCTTAGGTTGACTGGTGAATAGCTATTGTATGAGCTCTGAATAGCAGTTAGCTTGGCTCACATTAGCTGTTGGCTAGGCATTGAGTAGCTCTTAGTCTGACTCTCAGTAGCTATTTGAGTAGCCCAGCCTGTCATTCAGAGCTGTTGGTTCTGTTTACCTTTGGGTAGCTGTCACTAGTTATTGAGCTAACTTTGTGTAGATGGTAGCTTGATTTTTGCTAGCCGTCAAGCTAACTCTTGGTAACTGTTAGCAATACTATGACTCGTTACGTTAAATCTGATTAGCTGTTAACTTAAGCTAGTTTACCTGTCAGTTTGATGCTGAGTTAGTTTTACTTTATTTAGCTGTTTTATTTTTTACTAGTAGCTGTTAGCATTAAATTTACTTTGGTTAGCTGTCAAGCTAACATTGAGTAGCTGTAGCTTCAGATTTGCTTTGATTAGCTGTAAGCTGTCTTTGAGTAGGTTAACTCTTAGTTTGCATGTAGTTAGCTCTTAGCTTGACTCTTGCAAGCTAACAGACAAATGAAAATATAAAATATTAAAATCTCTCTATGCACAGTGAATAGATATGGACCTTTTTTTTGTCATTTTCACCTAATTTTCAGTTTCTCTTCTCTCTGCTTCATGATAATTTCAAACTGCTAAATGAGAATTAAAAACAGAGGAAGGAAACGGGAAGCAGATCCCAGAAAGAAAGGAGGAACTGAGATATTACGAGGCTTTCAGGTGGGAATGAAACATGAAAAGTGCTTCCTCATTAAAGTGGTATTCTCTTCAAATATTTAAAGGTTGGATGAATGTTCATAATGAATCTTTGCAGCCATTAAGCTGTAATTGCTCTGTAATGCAGAAACGTGTGCAGGTCGGTTTTACTGACGGGTTTTTCTCCCCGCCGTCGTCGGTCCGGCGTTCGGAGGGGGGAGACCTCGACGAGGAATGAGGGGAGGTTGAGGTGAGTGGGAGGTTTGGAAGGACAAATGAAGAATGTGAGAGAGATTTTTTAACACCAAGCCGATATAATTTTTCACAGGTTACTTTTAAACGTGCTGCTCTGAAATAAAGCCTCACTTACCAACAGAAATAACTTATGTTTTGTTTTTTTCTCCCATTATGTGGCCTATTTTAAATGAAAGCTGCAAGATGTCGCTTTGGGAAAATAACGACCACCTGCTGAGCAGGTCGTTAAATAAATATGATACATTTACCACATTCCTGGAGAGAACTGTGTGGTGTTTCTCTTTTTTTAGGTCAGGTGACTTTCAGATGAACATTAGCTGTTAGTCTGAGAGCTGGAAAGCTAAAAGCTGCAAGTCCAAGTCGGGTACGAGACATATTGGACTTAAACATTTCAACAAACATGAACTTGGAGGTTTATGCTAACGAGAGGGACAAACACTGATGGCAATGGAGCAACAACTAGTAGTAATATTTAGCTATTGCGCTATACCAACATTGTATTCAGGGCAAGCTAATGCTAAGCGCTAACGCTGAAAACAATGGAAAACTGCAGTTGCACAATATTATATTTAGCTTCCCATCTCAGTTGAACAACTAGGTCACATGACGCGCAGTGAGCCAATAGCATCTCTTCACCTAGCCGCCATTAGCCCGCTGTTTTCATGTCTTCAACTCAATTATCTTTCTTTTTTTTATAGAAAGATTTCTCCTTCTGAAAGTTTAGGAAATAACTAATTAAAGTAGCGTTTTAGAATTTATCTGTAAAAACTAATTAGGCAAAGCTAAGTTAGCGTATCAGCGGTTAAGCAGAAGTTTGCCCTCCGCTGCTTCGATGTTTGTTTTTATCCTGTTATGAAGTAATTTGTTGTGTTTAGACATAATACTTGTGATGTTTTTTTTAATTCCTGAAAGATTCATGAGTCAGAAATAAGCTACTAAACAAGAAATTGAAAATCTTTAGCTGTTGAAACTCAGTCTGAAAAATTGACAGATTGCAAAAAAGAGTCAATGATTTCAGGAGGGACTCAGAACCAGAAATGGGTGAAAAAATGTCAGAAATGCTTTGGACTGGCTGAGGGCTGCGGTGTGTTTAGGAACAGCGTGTAACAGGCGGAGGCTCGCCCCGGTTCTGGTTGAGCCTGTCAGGACCTGAATCCTGAAGCTCCAGCAGCTGAACGCCACAAAAAACGACATTTTTACTTTTCAACACACAAACTGAATCAGAAGGACAGTTTCTGAACGCATCGTCCTTCTAATCTCATCAAACACTCGTCAACAAGTGCTAAGAGAGCGAGAGAATGTCTGCACACACTCTCTCTCTCTGTGTGTGTGTGTGTGTGTGTGTTGGCTTTCTATGTGTGTGTCCTTGCAGCTTTGCACCCATGCAGACATGCTAACTTGTTAGCGGCTTCTCACTCCTTGTTTCCAGAAAGGGAGGTGGCATCCAGGTGGCAGCTCATGATGCACCTCTCCCTGGTCGCCGTTGGTAACAACCTCGTCATGAGAAAAGAGACACAGCAGGGAGTCTTCAGGCCACAAATAGCTCTCACAGCTTACCGTCTCAGTCGCATTTTATTATTAAATATTGATTCACGTCGAGCTAATGGCCTAAATTCTGACGACTTTGTTGACATTTTCCAGTTGATGTTTCGCTGGGGCCTAATTTCAAATGAAAACCTGCAGCAGTTTAAGTATTTTCTTTCTTTAAAAAAAAAAAAGCACAAATTATAAAAACCTCCTTTCCAATTTTAGGAAACACTTGAAAAACATAAATAATAACTTAAGGAGGAAACCGTAAACATGCATGAAATTATTTCCTTAGCAAATTTGACTAAAAGTGATGATATTTGAAACTATTTAATTGATGTTAACTGATTATCCTTTTCTGGAAGCAACCAGGAAACTAAACCTGAAAACCAACAGGTTGGAAGAGGAAAAGGAACTAAATATTTAGTACCAAATACTTATTTTTACAAGCAGACAGTTTTCTTTAAGTATTTAGCTCTAAACTAAATATTTACTTGGGTATAAATTTTGTAACAACTAAAGATTTTTTTAACAAGCTGAATATTTAGCTTCAAAATAAATATGAAAGCTAATTAAATATTTAACTTGAAGCTAAATATTCAGATTCTAACTAAATATTACTTTGGTGAAAACGTTTTTTCTCTTGTGACAGGCTGAATAATTACTTTTGGCTGACTTTGCGAACAGCGCCCCCTACGGTCTGTGGAGTCCTGTGATCCTTCATCTTCATTAAACTGTTTAAGTTGTAAAATCTGGAGGTTCTGACTGAAGAACCTCAGAAAGTTTTAGCTCTTCTAGTTGGTTAAATAAATATTTAGCTCTTTATTTTTTATTTTTTCTCCCTCATATTCCAGTTTTTGTTCCTGTCGAATCAAATGACTTTAGCTCAGATTGCAGAACAAAAACCAAAAGTTATGAGTTAAAATCCATGTTTAACAGATGAATTATCTTTTCATTTGGAGCTGAGAGCAGAGAAGACCAGAGGAAGTGACGGTTCCTTCCTCTCCGTTAAATAATTACTGGGAAAGAGAAACAAACACATTAGTTTCACTCTCGCTTATAATCACTCAGCCTGTGTGAAACGTTTGTAAATTAACCAGAACAAAAGTTTTCCTTTCTGAGCTCAGATCATTTTCATCATCAATTTTTAAGAAAATCTCTCATTTTATCATTAAAAATAAAACAATTTACTTATTTTAGCCGGTCCAGATTCTGTATCTGTGCTCATTTTCTGTTTATTATCCGCTAATATTCATTTTAATAAATTGGAATATGTCTCTTAATGAAGTTTAAACCAACTTAACGTCCCATAAACAAGTTTTCCTTCATTTAAATATCAAATCCCTGCAGTGTGTTCAGAGTCGTTGTGGATGGTGACGCTCTGGGCAGGAAGGATGTCCCGTAGCAGTCAGTATCGCAGCCAATCTGCTGAAGCCTCTGACTGAAGATTGTAGCAGCATGACGTTTCATGCTAACATGCCAGCAGCTCAGTATCCGGGCAGCAGAGACGATATTTCACAGTAAAACGTCCTGGATGACGTCATCAGCTGCTAGCTGCTAGCTAGCCGTGCTAATCCACTTCCTTCCTGTGTTTCTTTCATCACGATGAATGGAAGAGACGTTTGAACTTCCTCCTTCTCTGCTCTTTGGCTCAGCTCTGTCAGGTGTTAAGATGCTAATTAGCTTCTCCCAGCAGTAACACCTCGTTTCCACGGTTACACATAACAACCGTTTGAAGGTTAAACAATAAGAGCTAAAACTGATGAAGCTGCTCATCATCCAGGGAATAAATGCCCAAAAATAAAATGCAAAAGTTAAAAAAACAAACGAATCAGAGCGACTGCAACAGAACAATGTTATATAAAAATTATCATTAGTAAAGATTTCTGTATTAGAAATTATTTTTTATTGGTCTCATGTAATATTGTAATGTTAAAGGTTTTAAATATTTGGAAGCAGAAAATCATAACAAAAATGAAACAATCGGCCTGAGTAGAACTGATCTGTATAATATATTATATTAAATTACTGAAATAAATTAACCTATCAATAATATTCTAATGTATTCAGTATGACTATACAGTGATATTATTCCTTGTTTTTGGTCCAATACGTATTTTAATGATTAGCATGCTATTCTGCTAAATATTAGCATGTTAGCATGTCGCTATTAGCATCTCTACTTATATTTTTTATCGTTTTAAATTAATATTGAGCTCTGTGTGGGTGACATGATACGGCAGTGCTAAGAAAAATAAAACATAAAATTATGAGATTAATCAGATTTAGGAGAATTTTACGAGAATAAACTCACAAAATAGTCAAAGGAATACAAGAATAACGTTATAAAACTACTAAAACTAAGATTTTATTCTCAATTTAGTTTGATTTTATTCCCAGAATATTATTTTTTTAGTGGCCCTAACACGCCGTCATAAAACGGAAATTCATTATTTGATTTATCATAAATAAAAATTACTTTTCTTGTTGGAAACTTTACATTTGATTCATTTGTAGGAAATTAAAAATTATGCTGGTTTAGAAAACTGAACATATCTGCAGCTTTAACCATTTCATAAATTCAGAAACTGATTTTAAACCATCAGTGATGTTTAAAAAACCTTTTGAGTATAAAATTTTAAATTTGAGTTCACCTGAACATGAACTAAATAAACTGGATATTCTGACTCAGCTGGTATGTTTGGTGAACTAAATCGGTGAAAAGGTTTAAAATCAGCCGCTGTCAGGCTGGAGGTTTGAGGTTTCGGCTCCGAGTGCCACTGGTTTTCCCAGTAAATGGTTTCAGTGGTCAGCTATTATTAGCGCTTTGGACCGGCGCCGGCGCAATTCACCTGAGCCCCATTTTCACTTCCCCAGCAGCGCTGCAAGCCGACTCGCTCGTAAGTGATGTGCAGGGCTTTTCCTGTGCAGGTGCAGCTGGTCGGACTGTGAGTCTGCAGCTTTTATTTATACGCCGCCCCGACCGCAGAGAGAAGGACGCATAAATTTAGCTGCGACTGTCGCAAAGGAATCAACTTTCTCTCATCTACTGGTCATAAAGCTGCAGATTAAAACATACCTGAGTTTGAATGTTTTTACTTCAAGAGCTGTTACCTGACTGTGAAATATACAACTAATGAGACGATTATTGTGATACTTAAACAGTTATTCACCGTTTGGATGTTGAAAATCAATTATAATCAACAAATGTTGACAACCCAGAAAGTGTAACGTGGCAAGACTCGGTGTAACTCAGGACTATACCACTACAGTAACTCTGCAGTTTTCGATTGTTTTCAGCTAATATGACGCTTTAGCATTAGCTTACTCTAGTAATAATGTTGGTATTGCTCTATAGTATTAGCCTCTGCTAAACACCATGTTGGTACAATGCAGTAGAATTAGCTTCTGCTCAGCCTTCTGTTATTATAGCGCTTTAGCATTAATATCTGCTAAATATTGTGTTGGTACAGTTCTTTAGCATTAGCTTACAATGTTAGCATACCGCAATAGCTTTAGCTTTTGCTAATTACGATGTTGGTATAGTGAATTAGGATTAGCTTCTGCTAAACACCATGTGAGTATCTAGCTTTAGCACTAGCTTCCACTAAGAATAATATTGGCAAGTGCTTTAGCATTAGCTTCCAGTAAACACCATGTTGGTGTAGCACTTTAGCATTAGCAGAACTAATGTGTATGAGCAGCGCAAGGGTTAGCGCAGCTAGCATTTTAGTTAGCGGTGCCCACCAGTCTTGCCAACTGACTGAACTTTAGCCAACATTTATCCACATGACTTTCTGATTATCTTTAGCAACATTTCCTGCAGCTTGTTGCTGATTTTGACTCCTAAGATTTTCTTTTCAAAACTCAGAATTGGCGTTTTTGGTCTCTAAATTTCCCTTGCTCCTCATTTCCCCAGTCTGGTTCATAAAGATGTTTGTCACATCTCCCAGCAGCCGAGTTCTGGTTGTGTAGGAAAACCTGGTCGCTTCCTCGCAGGAATCAGCGGGAAGAGCGTGACTGGAGGACACGAGCAGAGGAAGAGCTGATAGGACTCGAACCCCTCCGGCTTGGCGCTCAGCCATGTTTACACTTGACGACAGGACGCCATGAAAGAGCGAGGAGAGGCGCGAGATAAAAGCGAAGAAGAAAGGAAGTAGAGAGGGAGGGAGAGATGAAGGGAGGAGGCAGGAGGTGAGGAGAAGAAAGGAAAGAAGAGGAAGAAAGGTTGTTTCTAGTGGTAATAAAGTCAGATAAAGGTGTAATGTTGGGTGGAAACTGCAGCTGTGACCTTTTTTAAGCTAATTGCTACAGTTTAAATTTGGGAATTTATTAAAAACAAAATCAGAAAATCACAGTTCACATCATTTTTATTTATGAAGGCATCTAAACTCAAACGTAAAGAAATGCCGCTATAATAAGGTGATTATTGGTAGATTTGTCCTAATCAATAGAGGCTAGCCTCCGTTTTTATATGTAAATAACAGCAACAAACATGAAGGCTGAATGCGGATCTTTAAAAACTGGAATGTTTGGTATTTCTACCAGAGTTAATCTGGAGTAATTGATGCGTGTTTGGCTGTTAGCATTACATACGTTAGCTCAAAGTGGGAGGTAAAGTTTCCAGTAATCTCCACAGAGAGCGTGAATGATGCAACACGGATGACTGCAGCTCCACTGCAAGGTGTGCAGCGACGCATGTCTGTGTGGGTGAATCCCCCGGCCTGGAGGTTCATGTCTGCACTTTAGCTCTGCTGAGAGGCTAGCAGATCAACGCTGCTGTTTCTTTGGGCCTAAACGGCTGAAACAACACAAACGGTGGATTTTTGTTTTCTCCAAGCCTCTCATTTTGAGCAGTTAGCCGTTAGCTTCATTTGAAGGTTGAACTTGAACGAGAAGCTCACCTGGTTCAGTGTGTAGCGCCCTCTGGGGAGCTAATGCTGCTATGTTACTAATTTTATTTATACATTAAGTATATATCCCATATTTATTGTATGCAAGGACAAAAACATACTTCAGAAAAACTCAAGTGGAAACCAGTCTTTTTATTTAGCTAACACACTGTTTGAAGGCGTTTAGCCATAGCTAGCCTAGCTTGTTTCATTGTGCTAAAATAGTTTCGTTTCTTCATATCAGCACCACAGAGTGGAGAACTGAAAGTGGATTTGTGGTTTTCTAATGAAACTTGTTAAATAAATCTCATTATTATTGTAGTTTTTAAATTTCCAAAACTCTTCGTGGCCAGCTAAGCTAGGCTAACTAATGTAGAACCTTAGCCAGCATTGCTACTCATGGGTTTAATTTGTTTGTTTTTGTTTGTTTTTTGAGCAAAGGCAGCAACAAAAATCAAGAGAAGGTGAAATATTTGACTTTGTTTTTTTTCCCCTCTAAGTTAAATTGGAGAAGAAAGGAGAGAGGAGAAAAAACTAGCACTTTAGCATTAGCAGAACTAATGTTAAAGTGCTTTCTTCACTAGAAGAAACTTTTGTTTTTTTGCCTTTGAAGTAGCTAATCTCAATGTTATGTGGAAATGTAAGGCTAAGCCAATTGGCATTTTGCAACATCCAAACAATGAAAATATCAGAGAACTGTATACTTAAAAAAAATTATAATTAAAATGTTTAGTATAATAAGAAAAAACCTACAGCTTTAAATCCTAGCTAGCTAAATGAACTTCATAGTTAGCTTTTGTTAGCAGCAAAAAACAAAAACACTTTCCCCAAAACATGAAATATCAAGACAAAGCTGTGTTAACATGTTTTTATTTCTGAATCTAAGACTTTAATTTGATTTTTATGGAATGTTTTTACTTTAATTAGACGGCTGAATCAGTTGTTGAGCTAGGTTATGCTAAGCTACGCTACTCCCTATCTAGTTGTGTCCTAAACACAGTTTGCTAGAAAATAAAAAAAGGCCCAAATGACTCATAGTTGTTAAAATATTTATAAACTACCTGTTTTCATTTTACAGACTGACCATATTTATTGAGATATTAGCCTGAGATAGCTGTACAAACGTTAAAGCGCTAAGCTAATGTCAGGTAAAATTATGGAAACTGACTCATTTCAATACAAAATGAAAATCTGTAAAAGCTAAAATAAAGTATTTTATATTTTTAATTTTTGAAGGTAAATTTGTTGTTAGGCCAAACTACATATTGCATCTTTATTTATATGAATTAAGGTTCAATTTTCCACATTATTCTTCCAGCAGGGCAAATTTGAAAGAAATATTCCTCAACATCTGAAAGTTTGAGTGTTTCTCCTCCGCAGGCGACTTTCCAAAACGTGAGCCAAGAAACCTGAATTATCCACCTGCTTTTGTGGCTCTGGAGCGGCTTTCTGCTGCAGGAATAACTACTTCGCTACTGTTGATTTAAAAAGGGGAAAATGGAGAAAAAGCGAAAGCTGTTTTTTATTTTCTCTGCTAATTAAACACAGATGTCCCGGCACAATTCTCTGAGCATGTTTAACACAGCACCGCTGTTTCCTGATTTACTGTCGGCCATCTTTCCACTTGTTGAGAAACCGCTCAGCTCCTCCTCATCCAGCCCACTGGAATTTCTCCAGTTTTCAGAAAGCTCTCCGCTCCCCTCTGCCTGTGTGATTAAACTCACTCATATCTGTGATTGCGTGAGCTGTAAGCTGGCAGGTGTCTATATGATAGAGTTTTACAAAGCCAAACACAAAAACCTCCGCCGAGAGGAAGGAGGCTTAATTGAATTGTCAAACACGGATCTACCCAGAGACTCGATCTGACAAAAACTCATCCAAAACAAACCTTGTCTCTTTCAATATCACAGCGTCTCACTGCTTCATTGTGCGCCAACATGTCTGCCTTTCTGCTGGGCTCTGGTTCTGTTCATTAAGGCTGGGAAATCCAGGTGAAACTTAATGGAAATAAGGAATCAAGCAGATGAAAGACGGATGTTTCTGAAGGATTTAGATGCTACAATCAAATTGAAGGAAGTTTGATTTCACTGCTGATTTCTGAAACTTCTCTGGTCAAAATGTTTCTAGATATTATCTATATTTTAATTCTCCAAACTAGTTACTACACTGTACTTTTTACTTTTACTTTAGTAAGTCACTACTCTTACTTGAGTAAAATTGATCCTCTACCCACTGTGAGAAACTTGATTGAATGAACAACAAACTTGTTTTAACCTCAAATTCACCAGATACACATCTGAAATTTTGGTTAAAGTTTATATTGAAAGAGACTGATTTGGATTTTTTTTCCCTTTTGCCTGCAATTGTTATTTACATGAATTATTTTCACTTTGGTTTATAAAACACCACAAAATTTTCATAACTTTACGTTTGGTTCAATAATTTTTCATTATTAATTGATGTTTTGATTAGTTACTTTTTAAACATTATGCACTTTCTTACTTGAGTATTTTTTAAAATTTTACTTGAGTACAATTTTTGGGTAATTTATCGACCTCTGATTAAAATAAGTGTTGTTGCTTCAATGTGAGCAAATGTTCTATAAGTTGGCTGCAGTGATACAGACAGGCAGCTGTTTGCCTGTCAGACTCACCTGTAGGCCGCAGGCGCTCAGAGGAAACTTCTAGAACCGTAAGTCCAGCTAGCTGGCTAGCTTCACTGAATTCAGAGTTAGCTTTGTTTTAGCATAAAATAACAACAAATAATTAAATATTAAGATGAAGATGGGTCGATATGTGTTTATTTATGAATCTAAGATGTGAATTATTCAGATTTAGAGTTTTAAAACTGTTTGAAGGTTAATGAAATGGCGGAACTTGTTGCTCAGTTAGGATAGGCTAGGCTAAGCGGAGCTAACGTAACCTAGTTTTGTTAACAGTTTGCTAAAAGACGGTCAAAATGATTCCATAGTTATATAAATATTTACAAGTTACGGATAAAAAAAGCATATTTATGAACTGTCCATTTTTATTTAAATATTTGACATTTAAACAATAGTCAGGCATGTAGCCTGAGCTATTCCTGCTAACATTATAGCTTTATGAGCCCGAGTGCCATAAATCCGGTGATATTACAGAAACTATTACACAATTTTGGACGGATAGATGAACAAATTGATGGATTGTTGAACTAGTTATTTCTTGCAGCTTGCTGTAATTATTAATCACAAAGCCTCGTATGTTAATATTTGTTGGCATAACAAACTTTTAGAGCTTGAAGTCCCTTAAAGATTCACTAACTTTATATGTTTTTTGTTTTGTAATGAAATGTGAAGACGAAGCTGTGTTGATGTGTTTTCATTTATGAATCCTAAATGTTTATCTTTCAGCTTTAGTGTTTTATTTTTTATTTCATTTTTTTAATTTGCTTTATGAAATGGCTGCACCTGTTGTTTAGCTAGGCTAAGCTACTTCATATCTAGTTCTGTTCTAAACACATAGCTTGCTAGAATTTTTTTTAAAAATGGTTCATAGTTATGCTAATATTTATAAACTACCCGTCTTTATTGTAACATTTACAAAATGTTCATATTAATTCAGATATTTTGCACATAAACTATTAGCCCAGGTTAGCTAGCTCTAATGTTACATTTTAGCTAGGTTTATGAATGCCATAAAATATCTGGTAAAATTACAGAAAATAAGTTAAATCTTTGGATGTATGTTGGGATTGTTACAGCTCACTGTTATTATCCATCACAAAGCTTTATGTTAATATTTGGCACAACAACAAAAAATAAATTGTAGCGCTTTAAGACTCAGCTAGCTTTACTGACTTCATAGTTTCTGTTAGCAGCAAAAACAATCTCAAAACAATTATGTCATAAAAAACTGTATTAAGATGTTTTCATTTATGAATTCAACTTCAGAGTTTTAGGTCTTTCAGCTTAGTAATATGGCTGAACCTGTTTGAGCTATGCTAAGCTAGTTCTGTCTTAAGCACTTAGATTGCTTAAAAAAGTATAAAATCCCAAAATGTACTGAAGTATTTGCAAACTACCCAGGTTTGTTGAAATATTTGGGCAAAAAACAAGTTAGAAGCTATTAGCCTGAGCTAGCACTACTAGCGCTGTAGTGGTAAGCTAGGTTTATGAAAGAATTACAGAAATTTGACTCATTTTAGGTTGTATTGACGAACTAGTTTAGTGGTGGATGTATGAAGTGTTTCTGAAGCAGTTTTCATGCCTCAATAATCTGATTTATTTCCATTTTTCAGTCATTAATTTTGCCTCCATCCCAGTTTGCGCTTCAGAAAAGTTGAGCTAACTTTCTAACTTGTGACCAGTTCGCTCCCAGATCTTTGTTTTGGTTTCCTTCTTTTGCTTTTGTTCTCCTGGTTGTGATGGTGTGCAGAGATCTAAGCCACAGTTGGCTGGGCTTCACATGGGCCGGCGTGGGGGGGTTGTCAAAGGAATTGCCGCTCCGCTTATTCTTCCTCCATCACAGCGACGAATAAGAAAAAACACGAAACAAAAAGGATCGGCCTTCTTATTATCAATATTAATCTCTCTTTTTGGAAAGGCATCTGTAGGCTTTTAAAAACAACGCATTCAAGAAAGCCATGTTTGAACTTGCTAATGTTTTCCCTCTCTCTCTCTGTCTACACAAACTATTCTCCCTCTTCATTCAACGTGCCATTAGCTCTCCAAGCTGTTGTTTGTTTTCCCGCTTTAATGTTCCTCTATGAACAAAACGTCAGAGAAAAAGGGCCTGAAACATGAAGCATGCTCGGTTTTAGTGTCTGTGTGCCACGCAGCGCGGTGGTTTGCTGAGGATGCCGCTGCAGAAACCTATTAGAGTCCAGATGTTCTAATTATAGAACGGCTCTGCTGCTTAATGACAGGAAACGCTGGGCGAGGTGTTTCAGCACAGAAACATGAATGAAACCGTCGAGCTCCACCTCAAGGCTGGAAATCGGATTTCCGTTTTCGGTGTCGTCCTGCTGGATACGGAGGGCTGGGGGAGGAAAACATCCGAGGCGCTCTGTTTTCGTTCCTCCAGCTGTTTGAGGCGCGGCTCGGGAATCTGGGCGTGGTTCTGGTCCGTTTGGCTGAAATCACAGTTTGTCTCTTGGAGAAAATGTTTGGAGGCGACGACACAAGCAACACTAAAAGAAGCGACATTAGCAGAGCGATAAAATTTGTACGGAGGAGGATTAGTGCCCATGATCTATGGGGCTCAGTTTGTGAAATTGTAACAATTAACAGCATTTAGGCTGTCATAACAGGAAAACATGAGGGTTCATTTTTCAAAGTCATATTTTTACAATGTTATTCATTTAATATTAGTTTACAAACTAAATATTACCTAACTAAAAATGATGTAAATAGTTAAACAAAATATTGAACCTTGTTAAACATTTAGTTTTGTAAATGAACATTTAGTTTACACATTAAATATTGATGTTTTTAGCTTGCTAGCTAGTTAGTTTAAAGCTAAATGCTTTATTTGTTTTGGGTCTTAGCATTTTGTTTGTAAATAAAATATTTAGCTCCAAACTAAAAAAATAGTTTTAGTGTGGAGCGAGTTAAAGTTTTATTTTTAAATCTATTTTTGATTTTAATTTTTTCTTTGTTTTAGTAACAAATCTGCAGTAATTTAAGTGAAGCATAAACAAAAGGGAAGATGAATGAAGAGAGAAAAGAGGAAATAAAACTAAAGGACTTCCTGTACTGGATGATGACATCACTTCCTGCTTGCTCAGCCACTCACACTCAGGGATTGTGGGTTTTAGACATTTTAAGCAGCTTTAATAGAGATGTAATCTGATTCTTAATTCTTACTGTCTTATTTCAGTGTGTGTGTGTGTGTGTGTGTGTGTGTGTGTGTGTGTGTGTGTGTGTGTGTGTGTGTGTGTTCTGGATTAAACATGATTGTAGTTCAGTAAAGGTACAAGAAGCTTTTCCTCCTCCGCCTTAAGTAAGACGGCTGAATTAAATGTTTGTTTCTCCGTCTGGTTTTAACGTCCATCAGCTTCTCTTCTCATTTCTCTGTTGCTTCTTTATTTATTTTCCTGCTCTAAAATATTAACCCCTTAAAGTTCCTGCAGTTTGAGTTTTGAGTACCTCATTCACAACATTCGGAACATGTTTTATTTTTTGTCTCATTTCAGTGTTTCAGAATATCAAACCAGTTTAAATATTTGCCAAAAACTACACAAATAAAACCAGAATACTGTTTATAGATGAAAATGTTTACTAAGAGAGAAAAATAATCCATATCTATGTCAAAAGCCAAAGTCATGTATGTTTTATCTAGATTGGCAGTTTTATTTTAAATATTTAGTTAGGATGAATAAAGTAAATATTTAGTTGATTCCCTATTAGCTATTAGTTCATTACTAAGCTAAAAATACTAATCATATAGTTAAACAAAATATTTAGTGACTAAGCTAACTATTTAGCTCAAAATTAAACATTTAACTCTGCTAAGCTAAATATTTAGCTTGAACTTTATAAAGTCAATATTTACTTTGAGGCTAAATAGTTTTATTTGGTCTGTCCACAAAACAAAATGCTTTTTTCTTTTGCTTATTAAATAAACTAAATTATTATTTAGAAAGCTAAATATTTAGCTTGAGTTTGCTAGCTAAATAACTAAAGTTTATCTAAATGTTTAGGATCAAACTAAATAAGTAGCTAAACATTTAGCTCTGAACTAAACTCTTTTACTTTGTGTTTGAAGCTAAATTGTTAAAGTAAATAATTATCTTATTTCGCTTGCTGGTTAAATTTGTTTGGAGCTAAATGTTTAGTTTGCCAAATAAATATTTAGTTTAAATTAATAATTCATGTAAAAATATGACTCTTATGACTAAGGAAGGCTAAATGACCCAAATTGCTGCTGTTAAGTTTTAACTTTACGAACATGTTTTGACAAAAGTGACAGAAATTCAAAAGAAAATGGAAGCAAAATCTTCACATTGAGTCCGAAGAAACATGACAAATACTTAAAACCTAAACTTGTGAACTTCAGGACGTCATTTTGCTCTAGTTTAATCTCTTTGTGTTTGAAGACTGATGGGTTTTGTTTCTTTGGTTGGTGTTGAGGTGATGTGATGACCAGGATTAAATTAAATTAAACAAACTGACATGTGTCAGGTTAATTGTTCCTACGGAGCTCCAAACAGGTGCAGCGTTGCTGGTCCACGTCGTCACTGCTGGCCTCATTTCTGTCAGTCAGAAACCTTTTATTACAAACGTCACCATGTTTACTTATCATGCGTTCCCCAGCTGCGGCTTTTCAACCCACTGACACCGTTTGGACCCGGCAGGTTGGAAAGTTTGAGTCTCTGGGTTAGTGGGTCAAACTGACGCATCGTGGATTCATGAGTCCAGAAAAATACGTCAAATAATAAAACAGGAATCAGTAAAACAGGTTTGGATCATTAATGACCGACAAGAATCCAGGTTCATTTGAGGTTTTAATGTCTAAAACTGTTTTTACAAACATTCGTATTGTTTTTAATCAATCAGTTTGAATTTCCACTTTCTTTTTTGTACGATTTAGTGTGATCATCACTTTTTTCTGTCTGTTACTAAAGAAAATATGTTTATAAAAGTACTGATGGATGAAAATGTTTAGTGCATTTAAATTCCCTTAACTCAGTTTGTTTGAATGTTGAGGTTTTGGTTTTTGTAATTCTTCAAGTAGGTAACCGTTTATATTCATGCTCTTATTGTGAAGTGTTGGGGGCTGTTTACTCAGCGGTTCTGTTTCCTCTCCTTCCCCTAATAACTTTATTTAAAACAAACATGTAGGAACAAAATAAAAAAATAAACATAAACAATATCTAATAACATAGAACATGGGTATCAACATGGTTGAATTTAGCGCGTTAGCTTCAGATTATGGTAAATATGTTGATATTGGTAGAAATAATGTTAATGATTAGCGGTTTAGTATTAGCTTCCACTAAATACTGTGTTGGTATAGTGCTTAAGTTTAGCAGAACTGTTTAGCATTAGCTTTCATCAAATATTATGTTAGTATAGCAATTTAGCATTTCTGTTGCTAATGCTAATGCTAAGCAGCTTAGTATTAGCTACCTCTAAATACCATGTTTTTCTAGCACTTTAGCGGTGGAGGAACTAATTTTTATGATTAGCGGTTTAGTATTAGTGTCCAGTAAATACCATGTTGGTATAGCACTTAAATGTATCACAGCTGTTTTTGATTAGGGCTTTAGCATTAGCGTCTGCTAAATATTATATTGGTCTATTGCTTTAGCATTAGCAGAACTGTTTTATTATTTTTGCTGTAGGATTAGCACGGGTAACCTTTTAGTTAGCTTCGCCCACCGCTGATAACTGATTAGGTTATGTAAATATTCCCTAATTTTGGCTGCTTCAGTCCTCCATACAGGATGTTACCTTATGACACAAACAGCTCAGGCTGTAGAATTGACTTGTTGAATATAAGAAGAACTGATTTATTTTAGAACTGAATATTTTATTTATAAGTTAACATTTTTCCATACCATCGCCATAGAAAAACATGACTTTAATTTGATCTACTTTATGAAATGAATGTATATAACATGCTGATTTCCAGACAACAGGTTGGGTGTGTGAGTGGTAGTTTTTGGACACAGTGGTGTTTTTGTCCACTCTGATCCCCACACATGCACACATGGGCTAACTGTATTAATAGGAGTCTGTTTTGTGTCGGGCAGATCTTAATAGGATCATTGTGAGAGACATGGGGCTGTCTGTCAGTCTAAGTTCATTAACTGATGATAGATAACCTGCAGAGTGTGTGTGTGTGTGTGTGTGGTTTTTGGACTGTGCCTCCCTGTTTGTGGGTCTCTAGTGTAATTTATAGCCCTCAATTGGACGCCTTATCAGGTGCAGGACACATGGACGCCTCCTTCTCTCCTCCTCCTCCCATCCTTTAACTCCAACTTGGACTTCTCTCTCATTTTCCTCTCATCCATCCCCCAATCCTCACTTTTTATTACCCAGTGATGCTTTTTTATAATTGCTGCTCGTTCTCTCCTGATGTCGTAAAAACTTGTCAAACTTCCGCTTTGTTTTGTGAAAACGTTTCTGCAGCTGGACTGGAGACGTTTGGGTTGATGTTAGAGAGCCGGTTCTGCTGCAGGTTCAGATGTTTAATGAAACATCTGGACATAAAAACTGGAGTCTGTGGGGAAACGAGAGCGTCCACGGCGTTTCCATGGTTACTGAACACATGCAGCCGGCAATAATAGGATAGATGAATAATATCAGATATACTGAGGCTGGATGGATGGGAATATCTGGACCATCAAAGTTTCCGATCTTCCAGACTTCAGTTCCAGTTGCAGCTTCCCAGACTCAATGGTTTCTGTATTCAGTAAGAATTTAAATAATTTCCTTTACTAAACTGTATTTTGAGCTAATTCTTGTCTCGTTTACATGCAGGTATGGAGGAAAGAACAAATGCAGCTTCATGGGCGAGTGGAAGTCGCTCCTCTAAGGTTTGTTTTGTTGCTTTTCTTCCAGTTTTATTAGCAATCAGAAATGATTTTAATCAGAAGCATTTGATTTGGTTTTAATAACAAATCAACTGTTTTCATGTAGAAATGTTTGCTGTTTGTAAAGTTACACTGTCAAAAATTAACAGGAGTATTTTGGATTATTTCATAACAGAAAAATCAGGGATCCATTTTTCAGTGTTATATTTTGACATTATTAATTTATAAATGTCATAGTTTGAAACTAAATATGTAGTTACATGTAGTAAATATGGCTTCAAACCTAACATTTAGTTTGACACTAATTATTTATCTAAACAATAAATTAAATATTTAACTAACTATATATTTAGGTTGGTAACTAGATAATTAGTTATCTAACAAATAATTAAACATTGATCTTGCTAACATTTAGTTTTCTAATGAATGGTTAGCTTGGAGCAAAATATTAAGTTTGAAGCTAATTATTTAGCTGGCTTACTAAATAGTTTGGAGCAAGTTCAGAGCTAACAAACTAAACATTTAGTTTAAACCTAAACACTTAGTTTGAAGTTAGGTGATTAGTTGGCTTATTAATTAGTTAGCTTAAAACTAAATATTTTGTTCGTACATAAACATTCAGTTTAGAAACTAAACATGTAGTTTAATAAAATTGTTAGCTTGGAGCTAAAAACTTCCTGTTCAGCTAACGTCCTGTTCAGCTAACGTCCTGTTCAGCTAACGTCCTGTTCAGCTAACGTCCTGTTCAGCTAACTTCCTGTTCAGCTAACGTCCTGTTCAGCTAACTTCCTGTTCTTTCTGCAGAGTTACGCCGACGGATCGCAGTTCATGGCGTCACATGACAGCCTCTCGCCTCCGTACTCAAACTCCAGGCTAACAGGTTGGCTAACTTCCTGCGTCTCTTGGTTTGTCGTCCGTCAGGCGCAGATCGGCTGCTTTGTTTTGGCTGTTTGTGTCTGCGAGTGGAGAAACGCCAGCCGGCGTCTGCTCGTTTACCCATGATGCTCTCTGCCTCTGGCGCCAGTTGTGAGCAAATGGCCACTGACACAGATAATCTGCCTCACACACACAGCAGAGCCTAATTACCTTTGACTGGATGCATCAAATATGGACGATTCTCTCTGAATCTACCTGCCGCCTTCCTGCTTTTGGTGCTTTGATCTGAAACGTTTCATCTGTTTCATTCATACCAAACAAACATTTTTATTTAAAAACAAAAACAATCCACTATTCGGTTGATACATTAGATCATATATACAGTTGTTGCAAAGAGCCACATATTTTAGCATTTATTTGGGTTAAATTCTGCTGTATCTAAGTTTTTTAATGAAAAGTTTAGTGGCAGGAAAAAATATGTTGGGGGTTGAAGGATATTCGTATTTCAGGTATTTTGTAAAAAATTTGATTAATTATTGAATCAATGAATATTTTTGTTAACTATGTTATCTATAAATAACTAATTGACATACTTTTACTTAAGTAAATTAATTTAAGAAATTTAAGCCAGAAATTGAAATCCACATATAGATTCATTAGAGTCACATTTTCATTATTTATTTCTGTTAAATGCTGTTGCAGCTACATGTTCTGATGGAAAGTTTAGTGGAAGGAAAAAGTGTGTTGCAGGAAAAAATTCACATGCTTATTTAGAATTTTATTAATTATTGAAACAATGAATATTGTTACTAATAGTGTTATCTATAAATAATTACTTTCAATGCAGAAAGTGAAACCAAATATCGATCCATGAATGAGTCACGTTTAGAGGATTTATTTCTGTTAAGTTCTGCTGTATCTAAGCACTTTAATGGAAAGTTTAGTGGAAGAACAGTTTGGTTGAGGTGACTCAGAGCACCATGTCATCTCCTGCTGTTGTTCCACTTTGGGTTATATTCTTATTTTTATTCTCCAACAAGATGTGGAGCCTGCAAACGCTGCCAAAAGTATCAATATCTGCTTTCATGATAAACTAAAGGAGTTATTATAAACAACCTGGTCTTAGGGTAATTCATACATATTGCCTTTGTGGCTATAAATTGGTGAATATTTAAATGTTTGTAAGTAAATTAGCTAAACAAAGGGAACAATAGATGATATTTTCTTTAGTTTATTTTGTGAAATTTAATCCTAATCCAGTCAAAGCTGCTGGTGGAGCAGCAGGAATGATCCATTGTGAGCTGGATGTGTTGTGACAGCGTTGTGATTACAGTTTGTGACTCAGAAAGGGAAATATCAGATTCTTCATCTGCAGCCGCGGAGCCGCACATTTACTTTTATGATGCTAACGCTAAGAGACGGAGCCAGCCGGCGAAACAGAAACATTTTCACCTTCTACCTCTGGATGTTTGGGTTCACACAACCAGATCATGAAATGATGGTAAAACCACTTCCTGTTGCTATGGAAACTATTATAAATGGAGAAAATGTTAGCGCGTAGCGCTCATTGCTAGCCCGCTTAACGCAGCGATTCCCAACGGAAAGGTTCAAATTGAGACAATATTTCCGCTGACTGGCCTTTATTAAGATTGAAACAAGATAAAACGATACATAAATGCCCCCATAGTGACTATCAACCTTATTAGCATCATCCTGCAGCATCATGCTAGCAATGCAACAGGAGTAGCGACCACCCTGCCCTCTGACGCTCTCTGGTTGCTATGGTAACCTCCTGGTTTTGGCCGTTAAATGCGCCGCTCTTCTGTCTCCTTCCCTTTTGTAAAGAAAAAACTTTGTTTTTACTCATTTTGCTAGCTTGTTGGGTTTATTTTTAGCGCCTCACGTCAACGAGACGAGCGACTTGTGAGTCGCAGGCGGAGAGAAGTGGGTCAACATGAACACAGTTCAGATAATAAGAAAAAAAGAAATACTGTAAGTTGGTTATTGTTTTGCTACCAAATGACCTGGATTTGGAGCCCTGGCTTAACAAACATGTTGTTTGTAGCATGCTAATTGCAAAGAACCACTGTAAACTAGCTAAAAATCACTCTAAATACTAAGAAAGCTGAACAAATTATCCCTAAGCCCATTGGGGTCAATTCATGTTTGTGTTTTTGATTTTTAATGTCACACGTTTCTGACCTCGTTTACAGTTTATCGTTTGGTGAATTGTGCGGCGGATAAAATGAATGATTTGCTGCACAGCTCTGAAAGCTCTCTGGTAAAACTAAACCGAGGGATTTTGCAGTTTTATCGTCTATTGTGAACATCACTCTGGAGTTATTTCCGTGCTTGAACTATTGCCTTTGATAATCCCTTTCATTTAGTTGTAAATGACAGTTGTCTGTTTGGATTATACGCAGAGTAAACCCTAAAAGGAAGCCACAGTTCAGAGTTAAATAAACCCAACCTGAACATGTTAAGTGTGAAGCTGTCTTTCTGCCCCCCTCCCTCCTTTGTAACCTTGTGTGTCGTCTTTAAACCGACCCCCTGTGCAGATTAGAGTGATGTTATGCTCTAGATAATCAGCGGAGGGATTAGTGTCATCTGAGCGACCCCGCTAGATTAATCTGCAGCTACACACACACGTTTGGTGATCTAGCAATGAGAGGATGTGTGTGAGTGAGGTGATGTTTCTGTTCAGGCACGCAGGTCATCGAGTCAGCGGTGACTTCTCTGTGGTTTAAATCTGTGGGTTTTCAGTGTAATGGTTGGCATTTCTTATACTTTAGGGTGTTTAACGCCAACATCGTGACCATGACGCCATATAAACACTAACACACACTAACTGTCACAAAATAAAACAGAGGTTCAGTGGTTTCACCTCACAAAATAATGGTTAAATATATCAAATGTTTGCTCAACTTGTCTTGTTTTTCTGTATTTTTTTACTCTAATAAGCTATTAGCTTGATTCTGATCAGCTGTTAGCATGATTCTGAGTCGTTTATAGCTTAGCTCCCAGTAGGTGTTAGCTGTTAAATTATTCTGAGTAGCTGTTAGCGTGTGTTTAACTGTTGGCTGTCTTTAACAACTAACGATTATTGCTACCGTAACTCTCAGTAGTTGTTAGCCCATTTCTAAGTGGATGTTAGCTTAGTTTCCAATAGTTTTTAGCATGATGAGCTACTGTTTAAGGTCATGGTAGCTGTTAGCTTAACTCTCAGATACTGTTAGTTGGAGTCAGTAAGCTGCTAGCTTACTGACTCCAGATTTAAGTCATCCTTAAAGCTTTTTTCTGTTAGCTTTAGTCTGGAAAGCTGCTAGTTTGACTCTGTTTGGTTTCAGAAGAAATCTGATTTATTCGTCCAATAATCAGAGGATTACACAGTTTGTCATCAATTTTTGTTGAGAAAAAAATTGGTCAATAAAATTGTATGTGGAGTGTTGGTATCAACGATGTTCCGTAATTCCAGCTTTGTTTCTTTGGCTGGCTAGAGGCTGATTGAAACCTACGCTCTCATTTGTTCTGACTGTTATTTCATATTTTAAGTAGAAAGCAAAGGCAGGAAACAAAAGGAGAAGCTGCGTATGTACCTGACGATGTGATGCCCCTCCTGCTGTTGGTGCTGAAACGCCGTCTGTCTGACCTCTGTGCGACCTTATTAATGAGTGTTGAGCCATGAGGCCGGACCCCCTCTGAGGAGGTCACATCTGGACACTTTATTTAGAACTACATATATCTGTCTCTCTTTTCGTCGCTCTCACTCTGAAACGTTTCTGTTTTTCTCTTCCATCTTGTTTTCTTCATTTCCAGCCTGAGCCGTCACTTTCCTCCGTTTCTTGTGTTTTTGAGTCGTTATCGTTGAGCGTTTCTGTCCTCTTCTTATCTCCGTATCCTCCTCTCGGTGTCCTTCTCCACCCCAGGAGCTCATCACTGCTGCTGGGTGTCGTGCCTCGGTTTTCCCCTTTGGCACCACGCTGTCCCAAAGTGCTGCTTTCAGCTGCTTCTGCTCTGAATGTTTAAACAAAGACAAGAAATAACCTGAACCAAAAACGTGAACAGAAGTATGCAAAACTTGTTCATATTCCACTAATGTCAAAAAAACACAATTTGCCAATTGCAGTGTATCCAATAAATAAGAAACTCAATTAAAATAAGTTTGGCTATGCGATTAGTTGTTAAAAAACACCATTTTCCTACCACTTCCTGTTTGTCTTCGTTGTCATTTCGGCCAGTAGTAACATCCAGTTGTTGATCATGTGACTCGTGTGATGGGAAAAAGTGTTTCCATTGCAGTTTTTCAAAATATACTAATTTTGACCTATAGAAAAACTAGTTTTATCAAAATTGCCGTCTTTCCATCAGGCAAATGTATTTTTCTACAGTTTTATTGCAATTTTACTGTATTGAAATAAACAAAATTTGATACTGCTGAAAAATCACCTCATCCTAGCGCAAAAATGTGAGGTTATTTTTTAAATTGGCATTTCCATTAAACAAATTTATTTTCATTTCATTATTCTAATTTGCACGATTTTATTACAACTTTACGTTACTGAAATACACTAATACTCCTCATCCCTGCGCAAAAGATTATTATTATTTTTTTTTTTAAAAACATGATATTTTTTAAATTTGTGTGTTTCTATTCAACGTCACTCACTAAACTGAGTGGGCAGGATTAGATGAGACCCTGTCGTCTGATTGGCTGCTTCAAACAGGAAGTCAAGTTAACTTCTTTCAATTTTGCTACGACTCTGTGCAGAAATATCTTTATTAATGGTAATTAATACATTCTTTCTGTTTATTTCCAGTTTTAATAAGCTAATGTCGCATTGAAATAGGTATATAATATGTTATTTTTTTTACATTAACTTGGCACTCTTTGCTCTCCATAGTAGCTATGTTTAGACCAGAAGCCATTTTCTCATAAACATCAACACACGTTTATCTTACTGGAAGGAAAGTAAACCATTTTCTGACATAAAAGGGGCTTTTATAATTATTTACAAAAAAATATAAATATATGGGACTACAGCAATACCAAAATTGTATTCCAATAAAAACCCCCAGAGTTCTTACTAAATGTGACATTCTTTTAAAGATGCATTGTAAACTGAGTTTAAAGAAGACAGATTTTTTCCTTCCTGGATGTTTTTCCGGTTCTTCTCGGCTGATTGACGTGGCCTCCGTCTCGTTCTCCGTGTTTTCAGTGGATGTCATAAATTGATTAGCGCTGCATTGACTTGCCTGCATTAACAGGGCGGCTTTGTGAGCCGCTGCGGAGTATTTAGCGTATTATTGTTTTGAAGGGGCCGTGCATCACGTGTAAATGATCTGCTGTAATTAGATCTGACACGGTAATAATGGCTGTCGTCAAGACGAGAGGCGGAAACGACTTCAACAGTTTCTGCTCCCAGAAAGTTTTACTCTGACGAGTTTACTGGACGTAGCGCAGCAGCTAACCGGATTACACCTGCTTTCAATCACTCAGTAGAAAAGTTCGTTTTGTGAAGAGAAAAGCAGAAAAAACAGGAATTAGAGAGAAAAGTTTGAATTCATTGATAAATTTCTCTTTTTATTTTAAAAATTAATCCTTTTATTTTGCAGGATATTAGAAAAATCTGTAGTTCTGCTGCTGCTGAGAAATAGTGAAGGCAGGATTGAAATATGGTTTTTATTGACATTTGAATGGGTGTGTTTTTGTCCAGTGTTGGTTTTCTGACCCATTTAAGTTTTATTTAAGCTAATATGAGTTTGTGAAAACAGTTATGATTCTGTTAGCTTAATCTCACACCAGCTGTTGCAGGACGTTTATGTTTTTACTAATTTTCTTCATTTTATGTCTTATTTTATTGTAAAGGCAGGTTAGGATTTATTCTAATATTGTTATGACTTTATTCTGGAAATATTACAACTTTACTATGTTATGATTTTTTTCCTCATTATTACAACAATTCTGGTAATATTGTCACTTTATTCTTGTTCTTCTGATATCATCACAACTTTATTCTCATATCAAGTTAACATACATCCATCTCTCCCTCCATCCCTCCATCCCTTCGTTCCTCTGTTCTCCCTCCATTCCTCCCTTCATCCCTTCATCCCTCCATCTCTCCATCTCTCCATTCCTCTGTTCTCCCTCCATCTCTCCATTCCTCCCTTCATCCCTCCATCCCTCCATCCCTTCGTTCCTCTGTTCTCCCTCCATCCCTCCATCCCTTCGTTCCTCTGTTCTCCCTCCATCTCTCCATTCCTCCCTTCATCCCTCCATCTCTCCATCTCTCCGTTCCTCTGTTCTCCCTCCATCCCTTCGTTCTCCCTCCATCCCTCATCTCTCCATCCTGTCATCCGTCCAGATGAGTCCCTCAGAGACCGAGCTCAGGTCACTCATGTTGCTCTGTGTGTGTTTTCTTCATGCTTCCCTCTCTCTCTCTCTGTGTGTGTGTGTCCGTCCTTTATCTTCCCATCTCTTCACGACTCTGCTGTTATGTGTATGTACAGCAGTGTGTGTGTGCGTGTGTGTGTGTGTGTGTGTGTGTGTGTGTGTGTGTGCGTGTGTGTGTGGATGTGACAGACTGTGAAATGGTGCGTAGTAGCACCTGGGCCCTTCAGTGTTGATTGATCGGCTTGGTCATGTGGAAGAGTCCCATCTGGCCAGCCACGCTACTGCCTGTGTGTGTGCGTGTGTGTGTGCGTGTGTGTGTGTGTGTGTGTGTGCGTGTGTGTGTGTGTGTGTGGGCGTGTGTGTGAGTGTGAGTGTGTAGAGTGATAGAGATGTGCAGCATTAAGCAGTGTGTTTATTGTGAACGAGGGAGAGAGAAAGAGCTCCTCAGTTGTAACTGTGACACCCAGAGGCCAAAGATGAACCGGATTCTGTCATCAGAGAGATGAACTGGGAACCAGAACTGGGAACCAGAACTGGGAACCAGAACTGGGAACCAGAACTGGGAACCAGAACTGGGAACCAGTGATTCTTTTAGTGATGCACACAGAACCATTCATGGGTTCATTTATGTTGTTGCAGCTTCATGTCATATAGAGACTCCAGGCGGCAACACTCTGCAGAAGATTCACTGTCACTTTTGTATCGGAATTTCAAAATAAAAGCTTGAAGTTGTGAAAATGTTAGGGCCACAGCGAAAAAAAAGTTTTAATTACAAGAATAAAATTGTAATATGAAAATAAAGTTATGATGATAAACTTCATATTATGAGAATAAAGTCGCAATACTATGAGAATGAAGTAATAACACAAGTCGAGTTGTAACAATACGAGAAAAGTCATAATAATGACAATAAAGTGGTAATTTATGAGAACTCTTTCATGAAAAATGATAGAAACCTGAGAGTTTGCTCTTGGTTTTAAAAAGGATTAAATAATTAATGTTTTATCACATCAGCATCAGAGTGTTTCTGTGAATCAGGAGCTAAACGGGAAACGGTTGCTGAGCAGCAGAGAAACGTAAAATTTAAACATTATCAGTCTTTTTTTAATTAAATTATTAGTCTGACCTCATCCTGTTGTTTTAAACTTTTTGTACCCGACATGTTTTAAATGTGTCTCTATTGTTGAACTTTAGTCATATTAGCATGTTGGTATTGGGATATAAACCAGAACTTATATAAATTTTGTATCATTTTCTGAAGTTAAAACAGATGAAGCTTCTCATGTTTTAGGTTTGCTAGAATCACCAAAGTTGTTTCTATTCGCTAAACGCCGGATGACGTAGTGAGAACATTATTTATTGATTTTGTTCTGACGTTCTTTGGTCACGTTTTGTCGTTATTGGGGATAATTGTTGTTTAATTTGTCTGACTTTAGTCAAAACTTCTGGATGAATAAATAAATCTGACAGATTCTTTCTCCCAGTTTTGTTACTTTTATCAAATATTACTAATTTTATTGATTTTTAACTGACCTGAAATATGAGACATTTGGTTTAACTATAAAAAATGAGAAGTTAGTTTAGATCATTTTCCTAACTAATGAAGGTGTGGATGCCATGTTCTCCTGTCTTTCCTCTTTTGATGAAATTGAATGTGTCGTGTCTTATTTTTACCCCAGGAAACAGGAAACAGAGTCATTTCCAGTTCCTGGTCTAAATGTTTGAATGTTGTAGGAAATGTTGGGAAAACTAATATTGATGACTTTAATGGTGATGACATCACCGTTATAGTGATGACATCACCGTTATAGTGATGACATCACCGTTATAGTGATGACATCACAGTTATAGTGATGACATCACAGTTATCTCTTCTGAGTAAATGTTCCCAAATTAAAGAAAAATTTTATTTAAATAAAATTTTTATACTTAATAATTAAATTAGACATTAAATTAGAATATAATTTTATAAATAGTGATACTCATATTTAAATATATTTAAATTATTGTAATTCAAATAGTTACATTTAGATTATTAAATTGATTTTAAATTAATGTATATATGTTATTTTTAAGCCAATTTTAGAGCAATTTTTAAATTTAATGTAGTTCTTTAAACTATCATTGCACTGACAGAAACTCAAATGTTTACTGGATAGAAATGATCGTTTAGGGATCATTTCACAGATTCATTAATGTTGCCTGTAGATTATATATTATTACAGCTTCATGTTCTTTAATCCAGCTCCTTATATTACAATCTGAACCTGCAGATTATCACATAAAAAGTTGGTTTGTAAAAAGGAAAAAAGCAACAATAGAGAAAATCAAAAATATTTTAATTTTATTTGAAGTTTTATTGAACTTTTTCACAGTTGCAGCTCATTGTTTTGGTTCAGTGACACAAATAAAGACAGCAGTGATGATGATGATGATGATGCAGAAATTCAGATATTTTAGGTGGTTTTAGTAAATCTGACATTTCAGGTGTATTTTATTATTCTGGTTCCAAATAAATGTCATTCTAAAGCTCTAAAAAAATACAAAAAACTTTTGTTTTTGGTAGATGAACAGGTCTGGGTTAAATGTGACAGAAAGAAAAGCAGATGCTGGTAGAAACTAAGACGTAGAGACAGATTAGGAGCGAAAGACGGGAAAAAGAGTCGTTTATTTGAAACGAAGCCAACTGATAATTAATGCCTCTGACATCACAGTGTTCTAATTAAGCCTGGCATTCATTAAGCCGTGTGTGTGTGTGTGTGTGTGTGTGTGTGTGTGTGTGTGTGTGTGTGTTGGGGGGTGTCCTCTACCAGGTTTTAGAAAGGGGGATATGTTTATTTTTTCAAACAATAGAAAACCAGAAGTGTAAGAAACAACAGAATCAGTTTGGACTTGGCAGTGACGGCGGTGAACAAAGTTGTTGAAAGTTTGCTAGCGTTAGCCACACATGGCTAATTGTACAACTATCAAGATGGCTGAGTTTCCTAGAAAAACACCCAGTTATCTTTGATTAAACATAATAATATAATTGTGTGAGCCGTTAGTTTTTTATAATTAAAGAGTTGATGCTGCAGTTATTAAACATCTTCATGAACTTGATGATAGCTAACAGGCTAAGCTGCCATGTAGCAACTCACTAGCTAGTCTAAAATTAGCTAACATTCTCTCTGATTGCTACGGATAACTGGGTTGATGTGTGATTGATAGCTAATTGGCTAGGCTAACAGGTTATCGCTAACTTACTGGGTTAAAAAATCCCAACCCTAACACACAGAAAGTAGCTCCTACTAAATAAATCTCAGGAAATTTAGTTGTCAGTAATTCTAATTCAATTATCAGGGCCACAAATACAAGAAAACTCAGTGTTATTCCTTATTTACGTATCATCTTAATCGGTTGGTTTAATAGTTAAACAGCTAGGCTAGCAGGTTTTATTAAGCAGGCTAAGCTAACACTTTAAACATAACGGATTATAAAAAATTAACTTACACATGATTGCTGAAAGTCTAGATAAAAAAAATTCAGCTAACTGGGTTATAACTATAGGTTAGGGCTCAATGAGTAAGCTAGCACATGATGGCTAAAGGGTTATGCTAACATGTAATAGTTAATGTACTAGCTTAAGTCATGATAGCTAACTGATTACTGGACTATGTCTTATTGGCTAGCCTAACAGATATAATGCTGCTGCCTAGATGTATTTTTTTTAAATTATTGGTATTTTTAATGTAATTTATAATATTCTAGGCTAAAAGCTAACTTAAAACATGACTACCACCAGAGTAAGCTAAGGCTGTACACTTAAGGTGCTAGCCCAACAAATGCAGTATAGTTGCTCTAAGTTGTTTAGTTTTAAATATAAACTTGATGTTGGTTTTAACTGGCTAGGCTAATATTTTAAAGCTATCTGGCTTTTTAAAAAATGTTCAACTAGCTATAGCTAATGAGCGAGACTAAAAGGCCAAAGCTAACTTACTGTGTTAAGACATAATTACCATCTGATTAAGCTAAAACATTACATCTAAGTTGCTAGCCCAACACATGCAGTATATTTGTTTTCAATATCAGTTTTGGGCTTGGCTAACGGCTCATAGCTAACTGCTCAGTGAAGGTGTGATTGCAAACCAACAACAGGCTGAAACTTTTAAATTCCAAGTTTAATAATCAATTGTTTTTACACCCAGAAGAACCGGAGAGCCAGAAATTCAAGATTAGAGTGGAAATGTTGAGATGAACGAAGTTTAGTGGCTTTTAAATGACAACTGTTGGAGAAAATCATAAAACAGCATGAAGTTGAAATGAAGTTTGATGAGGTAGCCATAAAGTTCACTGTGGGATGCAAATAGTTAATTTTAATTAATTGAGTGGAACATAAATTGAAGGAGCCATTCTGGTTTAGGGTTAAATTACAATCAACTGGATGATCAATAAGAAATAAATCTATGGATAATTTAGGGTAAAAACAAGAGATGTGTTGAAAGTAAAGGGCAAACAAAATGTAAATCTCAGTGAAATCAGCAGTGACGGGTTCACCAGGAGATGCAGAGCGACCGGATAAAAGTAAAGTTTTGGGATCTGTATCCATTTTTTTGATCGGAGGATTTTCAGATTGCTAATTAGGCATGGAGGGCTAGCCATCGACAGCTGCATTCATCATCATAAAACGTAATAATTAATGACATTCCAACAAAGAAAAATATGCAAATGAGCTCCCCTCATTAGCATTTTCATATTCAGCTCCCATAATGCTTTTGCTGACAAGGTTGTAATTAATGAAAATTCATGTCTCTTAGCTGAGGTCTAGATTGGATCGCATTCATTCGCAATCCCCCAAACGAGAAGTGGAGGGGAAAAAAATAAAAACCACGGCGGGGATCTCTGCCAAGTTTTTAGTGAGACGAGCGGGAGGGTGGAGGGTGGAGGGTGAGGAAAATGGAGGTGGAGGAAGGCAGATGGCAAAGAGCGACAGAGACGAGGAAATGGAGAGAGAGAGAGAGACGCAGAAAGTTACGCTACAGCACAGACAGGAAGACAAACTGTAAGAAAGAAAAACATTGTGATGTAACGTTACAGAATCACTGTGTTTGTTACAATGTAACTACAATAATAATAATTCACATTTGTGCAACATTGTTGCAAATATAGGAATTATTATTATTGTAGTTACATTGTTACAAAAAAATGGAATTCTTCCAAAAACGTAAAATTTATTTTTAACAACGTTTGTGCATTCCTCCTTAAAATATTTCTGTATCTGGGTTGATATTAATAGTGATAATTGTCAGTATTTTATAAGAATTGTTGTTTTGATATAATATGTTTATGGTCTCGTCACTTCAGTTTAATAATAGATAATAAAACTACAAAAAGCTTTTTAAGTTCAAAACATTTCTGACTTATTATGATTTGTGCTTCATAAATGCCACAATATTTTTTATATATTCCACAATCATATAAAATAATACAAGTATAATAAAAAAATCAATAAAATACACTGAATAAGATTAAGTTCAACTTATTGATTTTAATGGTTTGATCAGATTTAATATTCTGATATTAATGATTTATTCTTACATTATTCCAACTTTATCGTCATATTAAGGCTGAAAACCTTAAAGCTGCTTTTGACTCATAACTGAAACATTAATCAAACTATTTGATATGTATTGATTAGTTTGATAAAACATAATGTTTGCTTGTTTCACAATGTTTTTATGATATTTTTATGATTTTAAGCACTTTGAGCTGCGTTGTTGCTGAAATGTGCTGAACAAATTAATACTAATAAACCTTGATTTTGATTTATTCTTGTAAAAACAACTTTGGTAAAAAAAAACCCAAAACATATAAATAAAATATTTATATTTTATTGTACTGGATCATTTTTGATGGCAATTTCTATAAAAATACTAAATTACTTTTTTCTAGAAAATACAAAGAAATTTCTGAGTTTGAAAAGTAAAAAATTTGCTCGTAAAAAACCTCAGAAATTTTGAGATTAAGCTCAGAAATTTGCTACAAAATTTCTGAGTTTGAAAATCTGAAAATTTCCAAGAAAAAATCAAATTTTGAGATTAATTAGGAAATTTTCAGATGTTTAAAATATTTTGCTTTTCAAACTTGGAAGATTTCCAAAAGATGAAAATTTAGGAAAGTTTTTGAGTTTTTTTCTATCAAATTTTTGACTTTTCAAGTTAGAAATTCCCTTGTTCTATTCTAGAAAATTTCTTAGTTTCATCTCAAAATTTCTGAAATAAATGTAACATTTTTTGTTTTTTTTGGATAAAATGTATTCTTTTTTTTTTTTTTTTTTTTTTGCTGCTGTACGTTGTAGAATTTACCTGGATTCAGAGTCCAAATAAATAGAACCTGTAAAACGCTCTTGTCAGACAAGATGGCCGCCCTGTGGTGCTGACATCACTGCACTCTGAAACCCACAGAGAGCAGCAGTGGTGGGAAAAAAATCCAGATCTTCCTGGACTAAGAATCTGATGAGCAGATAAAACGTTTTCATCCAGAATCTGCTCAGCGATCCGGACCCTTCAGCCTCTGAACGCGGCCGTCGGGTCGCGGTTCCCCGGCCCGTCGCTCCGGTCCGGACCGGTACTGGTTGGAACAGAGGGGGGCAGCATCACCCTGAATCAGGGCTGGTCAGAAAGCAGCACGACGGGCCGGAACCAGAACCTGGAGAACCTGGAGAACCTGGAGAACCTGTAATGATAATAATATTTATCTTGTTGGTCTCAGGGTTTCACAGCCTGCAGAGCTTCTGATTGGATCGACTTTAATGTTGCTTTTTATATTAATGGAGTGGTGAACATGAGGCCACATAAAGCAGCTCTGTTCTGTGTGTGTGTGTGTGTGTGTGTGTGTGTGTGTGTGTGTGTGTGTGTGTGTGTGTGTGAAGTGTTGGCAGCAGATAGCGGTTGCCCCCTGGGCTTTGCCAACGTGGCGCTGCCCCCTCTGCAGCAGCATGGCACAGCCTCCGTCTTTGTTGTGAAGCTGGCGCTTTCTCTCTCTCTTTCTGGGTTGTTTTCTTTTCTGCATATTATCAAAAAAACAACCAACATTTATTTAAAAAAACATATTTGTAACACTGGATTCATTTTGTTTTAATAAAGAAAAGTTGCATTTAAGGATAGAAAAGCTGATTTGTTTTAAAAGAATGAAACATTAAATCTCAATTTGTGGAGGAAAATGTTTATGATCTAAAATCAGCCTCATGTTTTCACTGGATAATGTAACTTCTGATGATAAATTCATTCAAATGAAATCAGAGGAACAAAAAATGTTTTTTGTTTTCATAAATTCAGATTTATGCTTCAAACAAATAATCCTGGAGTAAAAACTATACAGTAAATCAAAAACAATCCTTAACCCTCTAATGGAAACATATTTACATATTTTATAGATAATTTATGTGAGAGAGAGAAAGAGGAAGCTCAGTTTCTGTTATCAGTGGGATTAAAACAAGAGTTTGGGATCATTTCTGTTCACTCTGAGCTGATTTAACAGAAAACTGAATCCTGCAGCACTGCATGAATCTAGACAGAAATATCTACGTTTTGATGCATAAATCTGATAAAAATACAAACATCACAACGGTTGAAAGTAAAAATAAAAATGTTAAAAAGGCATCACACTCAGCTGAACATTTAAAAAGGTACAAAACATAAACTGGGATTAATTAAAACCAGTTTGAATTAAATTTCTGTCAGCTGTTTAATATTTGAACAATGTTTCTACGGGAAAACATAAAAACTTTAAATGGGAGAAATTATTCTGGTATTTTAAAAAAGATTTAATAAACAGAAATACATACATTTTATTTAAATCAAGAATCATTTTCAGTTTTCACTGGATCAAAATCAAAACTTAGGTGTAAATATTTCTAGGAAGCAAATAAAAATGAATTATCTCAGAAAAAAGATGTAAAAGAAGTAAAATAAGATTTCTGTGGTTTTATATGGTAAAACATGGCAGAGTGATAATTTAGCAACATGCTAACTTCTTCAAGTTTAAAATGCTCTTTGTTTTGTTCATAAAGTGAGTAGTTGGTGAATAATGAGGAAACGTTGCTCTGCACCTGCATCAGCAGCGGGCTGCATAAAATCAGATAAACATGAAGAATAAACCGCAAAGCTTTATTCAAAAATTAATAAAATGAGAAAACTGTTATTTAAAAAATCATGAGAAAATACAAAAGTTTTTACTTTAAAAAAGCATGAAAGCTTTTATTAAAATCTAAACTAAAGGTGGAAGCGTTGGCAGCAGTGGAGGTGTTCTCTTTGTGGTTTCGTCTAAACTGAACATGTTTATATTGTGTGAACAGATGTTTCCTGTGGTAAGCTTTTAGGTAACACACTCACCATCTCCGTGTGTGTGTGTGTGTGTGTGTGCTGACACCAAGCAGGAGGGGAAAAGGCATTTTTTGGTTTCATTGTAACTGCTGTCACTTTGTACAGCTGAAAGTGTTTTTGTTAAATATTGCAGCTTCCGCTTCTCTGATTGGCTGAGGAACAAAGTTCTGGTTTCCAGTCGACACTGAAGGAATTTCACTGGTTTTACTGTCAAAATGTGGAGAAATTAAAGATAAAGTTTCACCCAGAAACTCAAAAATACCTGCGTTTGTTGAACTCATGAGCCATTTTAAGGTTTTATTGGCAAAATTATTATAATTTTTAAAATAATCTCAGATATAATGAGCTGCTCATATAATCTGAGATGGTTTATAACTGGATTTAGTTCAGGGGTGTCCAAATTTTTTGGCCTAAAGAATATTATTTTTAAAAACTGGAATCACCATAAATGTAGCAGTTTTATTTTATTTTATTTTATTTTATCCTACTCAACAGTAAGCCAAGCAGAAACTATCTTACCTACAAATGATCAGATTTGTTTTTAGGATTATAGAAAAGTTTTTCTTTGTTAAATTAAAGGATTATTATTTTGGTTATTATTTCTGTCTCAATTGAAGAAAACTGAAAAAATATTTCATCTTTCCTGGGAGATAAAAACATAATCTGGATCAGTATTTATTTGATTAGAGGTTAGAAACCTCCCGGTTACCATGGCAACAGAACCAGACAATCGGGTTGAAAGTTCTGGTTTTATCCTGATTCATTACCGAGTCGTGGTCAGGGAGGCGGCCGCAAAAAAAATCAGTCCAGCTGCATCTGAAGCTAATTTAGCTTCAGGCTTTGACTAGGCCACTCCAAACCATTCTTTTAATTCAATCATCAACATGTGGATTTATTTGTTATTTTTGTTACTGCTCTGCTGCATAATCAGATTAATCTTACTGACTCACTGATGGTTGGACTGTGACAGCCCCACATCACCACTCTGCCACCACCGTGTTTGACTGCAGAAATCATATGAACTTCTTTAGTTGTGTTGCCTTTTCACATTTTGTCTTGTTTCTAACTTATAGGAAACTTTTCAGAAACTTTTCTTAATATTAATGAAAAAATAGTAATTCCACTTATAATTTGTTTTAGGTGAAATAATCAGTTTTTCATCAATATTAAGGAATTATTGACTTAAAACAATCTCCTATATCGGCCTGTCACAATAAATCAGTGAATTATATGATAAATTAAAAGAAGCTCAATAATTTTTATTTGCAATATTTATAGTTTTTCTGTTTTCTGGATGATGAAAGTCTTCAGTTTGATGTTTTGGTCTCAACTAGCTTCTTTTTATGAAGGACAATTTTGTTTGCAGAGACTTTATTATTAATTGTATTTGTTGTTTTGTTTATTTTGGATATTTAAAATGTCTTCTAGTTCCAGTGTTAAAATATTTATTATAATTTAAAGTTTATTGACCTTTGGAAATGAATTCATGCGTTATTTTAACTGGACATATTATCGTTTATTGTAATAAGTTCTGGGACAATTTATTGTCCAGCTACCTTAGATATTGTGACCTGTAGGTTATTTTTTATTATTTGCACCATTTATTATTTTTTTGCAGCGTTTTGCAGTAATAATAATAAATCTGATTGCAGGAGTGTTTCTTTAAGTCTGGATTTGCTGCAGCCTCTGGAACATCTGAGTGTTTTCAGGTTGTTACTTACATAAAGCAGAAAGCAGAATGTAGATTAAGAACTCACACCTCAGTCGTAACGCTCTACATCCTCCCTCCTCTTCCTCGCTCTCTCTCTCCCCCTGACGGTAGCCTCGTTCGCCCTCCTCTCTGGCTCGCTCCGTCTCTGTACCATATGGCGTAGCATGGTACATTTAGCTTGTCAGTGATAATGGATGACCATGGAAGCCCAGTTTTGCTTTAAGCGCTAGCTTGCTCCTTGCTGACTCGCCCTGTGTGTGTGTGTGTGTGTGTGTGTGTTGGATGATGATGCTTTCGGCTGTGGGATGAGGGATCATGAAGCTGACGTTCACTTAACACACACTCTGACACACACACACTCTGACACACACACACACACACACACACACACACACACGCGGTAAACGTGAGGCTTGCTGGTGTTGATCCACTGCTGAGACGAATCTGATTGGCTATCAGGAGAAGATCCTGATTGCAGTTTTTCTGGACTGATTCCTCAGATGGTTACCACCAAATTAAATGACGATATCCCCCCCAAAAAAAATCTGAAAAAAACTGTAATTTTACAATTTTCAAGATAAAATAAGGCAGGGCTGGATTTATGAGGATGGGGGCCCTGGGCTGGAAACATTTTGGTGCCCAATCCACTAAAGAAAAGTTGTTTTGCTAATTCAAATATACATAAACTGATGATACCAACTGATAATTTAACACACTTAGCTATACCTTTATCATTTTGAAATACTTGAGTATATTATTACAACTCAGCTAACACTGGTTATGGCTCTGAGATAAAGTATAATTCTTAGTGACAGGTCTGATCACAGATAATAAAAAAGTTATGCGTTTTACAATTTTTGTTTTTTGCTCACATCTTTTTAATTTTTTTTGCGCTCATACTTTTGTGTAAATAATTTACGACCCCAAAGCGACTTGCATGCGCAGAAGAACGTAAACATCTAACAAAATACTTTTTAGCTTTTGATTTACTTGCTAGCTTAGCTCAGTTGCTAATGCCGCTACTATAAATTCACAAAAAAACTAATAAAATTTTTCTTGACTGGGTCAAAGAGTCCGAAATGTACTGAAGTTAGTAAAATATAACTGTTTTTCAGGAAGCAGATTTATTTCTATCATTTCATAAAATTGTTGCTGACATTGTAGCTTAGCCGCTAATTACGGTAACGCTAATTCAGAAGTTGTAAACAACGTAGCTTTTCTGAAAATAATACTATTTCGCCAGCATGTCATCTTGTTAGATAGCAAGGCAGCCGTCTTCTTCTACTGGTTTTATATTAGAACTTGGTGCATTACTGCCCCCTACAGGATGTTTCCTTTATTTCACGTCATTTAAAATGGGACACAAAGTTTTTGGTGGTTATTTTGTTTGGCAAATATTAGGCAGTGAAAAGTAAATTTCAGATGAAATTATGTTGAACTTTGGATGCGATAATCTTCTTTTCGGGTGGGAATTAATTAATTATCTTAATTTTTTAGGAGCGTTAATTGGGGTTTATTAAATTAATAAAAACTGCAAATTTTCTCTATTTGTCTTTTTTCTCCCTCATTTGCACCAAAACTATTTAATTAAATGTGTGAAAAAAGTTGTAGGGTAAAATAGTATCAATAAAATTGATTAAATTAATTAGCAACAAAATTATTTCACCAAGTTTAGGAATGAAAAACTCAAACCAAAGCAGCTGAGGGCGAAAAAATCCAGTTTTTCTCTCAGATGTAGTTCCTTTGCGTAACTCTGCTGTTGGTTGGTTCCTATGGCAGCAGACGAGGGTAAATTAGTCGCTTCTCTTTTCTTTTTCTCGTGTTTCCACGACTTAGCCAGGAGAAAGCAGAGGTCACGACCCCTGCTGGCACACTGTGAATGGGAAGGGAGCTGAAAAAGAGCTGGAAGAAGCATGCTGGTGCTGCTAAAACCGGCCCGGATCCCAGCCGCTCTAACAAAGCAGTGTGATACCGCCGCCGTGCATCACCTAATACAATCGCTTCTTTTTCCAAATCTCCCTTTTTTTCTCGTCTCTTAGCGGTTTGTGCATGTGTGGCTTGTCGATGGATCGTTTCCAGAGTGTGAAACAAATCAACGAGTTATCAGCAGGTGGGACTGGGAAAGGTGGCGACCGGCAGAAAACAGACTGAGAAAAGGTCAGGAGAAAGATAAACACAGGCATTGTTAGTCTTACTTTTTAGGAAAAAACAGTCACATCTTGGTTTAAAAAGATCCGTTTTAGAGGCTTGTTCCCAAGAGAATATGAAAATTAAAATGCAAAGTTATTTATTTTTTCCATTTATTTCCTAAACACACCAACTGGATCTTGATATTATTTACTTTTTAGTCTGTTTTGAATAAAAAGAATAATTTTTATTGTCATTTTTCCATTTTTGGTCTAAAACATTTTATTTACGTGGCTTATTCTCAATAAAATATCAAAATTAAAATGCTAAATTATATCTTTATCCATGTATTTTCCTAAGCACACCAGCTGGATGGTAATATTATACACTTTTTGGGTTGTTAGGAATTTTTAAAAAATAAATGTTATTGTCCAAGTTTATGCACAAAAACAAGAAATTTGACTTTCAGTATTTTAAGTACAAAAACATTAAGAAAAACCCAACAAAACATTTGAGTTTGGCTAAAGTGCAACTTAAAAACGATTTGATTTGAACTTTAAATGAACTCAAACAGCAACAATAAATGTTTTGTTCTGCTGCTGATCCTGTTTTCTAATCAACTGCAGTCGTTTATCCCTCTAGTTTTAAGCGAATAAACGTGGTTAAAAATGTCCATCAGCTCGTCGTTTAGAGAATCTTTGATTCTCGGTTTTTAGTTATTTTAAAATGTCATTTTCGCCGCTGCAGAACATAACCGCCGGCGTCGCGCCTGCAAACATGAAACCGGAGCGGACTGCATGTTCTGTTCCTGAGTGGGGAAAAATTTTTGTTTTGTTTTCCTTCGTCCCGATTCTGTTGGCTAGCGGAGCGGCCGTCAGCCGGTTGCCACGGCAACAGGAGGGGGAAAAAAAAGCAGATCGGTTTCAAGTTGTTTTTTGGTGTCATGTTCACTTTGCTGTATTATTTCTGAAAGTTCAATAAACGATAAAAACTAACTGCATAGTGCCTTCGTAAAAAGTCCTGATATTTATAACAATCATTAAAAGTATAAAACATTTTCATAACGTCTCGTTAGCCGTTTAGCTTCCTGAACCTGTGACTCCTGCTGGTTTCCATGGAGAATTACCTCCCAACAAAACTTGTTTACCCGTTCGTTACAGGTGCAGTCATTTTTTATTTCCTTTCTGAGCCGTCCCTCTGTCCAGCTTTTTCCGCCCTCGCCGTGTAATGTCAGGTGGGGTCTGCCCCGCTGCGCCGGCGCCGCGCTGATCACCGGCTCCGGCGCCGTGTGTGGGAGCTGATGTGTCATTACTGAGCTGCCAGGTGGCTGAACTGAAGCCGTGCGGCGACATCGGCGGCGGGACGCGGCCCCCTCGGCTCCAGCTATAGGTTAGCCCGCGCACTGGAGGCGTCCAGGTGTTCAGGCGCTTCGTCTAAATACAGGGAATTACGCTCTGTCACCAACGGTGAGACGTTCTCCTCTGCAGGCCGCTAGAAACTCAACTAAAGTTTTACCAAACTGATACTCCACTCCTCCGTGGGAAAGCAGTTAAACCTTACAACCAGAGAAAAATGCAAAAAACTGTTTTAAAATTAAGATTTTGTTGATTTAAAGTGAAACCAACCAAAATAAATCTGCTCTTATTTATTATTAATTTACTAGCATTATTGATCCAACTTCACCAGCTCTTAAAAAAAGAAATCACTTAAACAGAACCGACCTGGCAACATGAAGCAGCCTAAAAAAACCCAACTGTTGTTTTTTCCAGTTTATTCAAGGCCTCTACCTGTTTGAGTCGAGATAATCTGTCTGTGAACGTAACGGTTGGAGCTTAAACAGCTTAGAAACCGACCCAAACCTTCTGTCTCTGTTTGTTGGTCTGATCAGATCCCTGAGTTCACGCCACATAATTCATATCAATATCTTATAAACAACGTTTCTCCTTAATCTGGAGAAACCGTCAAAACGTACAAAAGTCTAGATGCTAACCAGTTTTTTCCAGACATGCTAGGCTACATCATGGTGGGGCATCGTCTCCATGGTTACTTCCTCCATATCACAGTATTTGATTGGGTCTCACTAACCATACTTATATAAACTTTAGTCTTCTTAACTTGTGAAAGTGTTCACTGTAAGTGTGTGGTTGTACCGAAGGCTGGCGGTCAGGTTGATTGACGACTGTGATCCAATCTTTACTTGTTAAAAGTTATAAGATAAAATAAATGTATTTTCTCTCCTTGTCTGTTTGTGCAGCCGACCGCGCAGCATCCTGTGACCATTTTTAACTAAATAAAACTGTTACGTTACAGACGTCTCTTTATTTGACAAGTGTTGACGTCCACCTAGAGTTGGAGTAGCAACTACACTGTAAAAAAAAGTTGCAAATTTACGGTAAAATACAAGCAGCTGAATTTTACCGTAAATTAGAGACGTTTTTTAAATTTTTTTTTTTACAATTTTGCTACTTTTACTTGAGTAAAATTTTTTAAAAATGTACTTGAGTATTTTTATTATTCAGTACTTTTTACTTTTACTTGAGTAATTTTCTTACTTGAGTAAAATTTCTGTATTTTCTACCCACTGAATGAAAAACACAAAATTCGCCAGAAAGAAACACACCTGCTGTTTCTGTTTAAGTTTCAGAAGTTTGTTTCATTGAAAATAAAAAAATTCTCTGCCTGATTTTATTTTTTGTTACTTTTATAAATTATTGTCATTTTTGTCTTTTGGTCCATTTTGGTCCATCTAATGATGTCATTTTTAAATATGAAATGATTGACAATTTGATCAGTTACTCAGTACTTGAGTAACTTTTTACCAAATACTTTTTTACTCTTTTTACTTTTACTTGAGTAAAAATATGTTGAAGTATTTCTACTCTAACTTGAATTTGTTTGGCTGCTCTGCTCTATGTCTGTCATGGCGGCCTGGGCTACGTTCTGAATAGTATGATGTCACGTGGAAAGGGTCAATAGGTCGGTGTTGGGCTGAGCGATAAACTGATTTTATGAAGTTTTTGGTTCTGCTACGCTACAGCTAGCTGTCATGAATGCTAATGCCAGTTAGCATAGCCACCAATGATGGTGGATAAACAGTTTTTCTGGAACGGTGAGTTGTTTCTCCAGCACATTCACGAGGATGATTGACAGCGCTAAGCCCTTCCTCCTGGCTCTGATTGGTTGATTGATCTGTTCACAGATTATCTGGACAGTTTTAACAAATAATGATTTAGAAAAATTAGGAACAAAAAACAAACTGGTTTAGGAAAGGAGGAGACTTAACCAGCCAGAGTAGTGACAGAAATCAGAAAGTGATGCTGAACTGCAGGATCCTTTGACCTTTGACCTCTTCAGTGTGACAGCCGCTGACCCTGCAGGGTCAGGCCTCCATCTACAGGGAGGCGGAGAAAACATGGAACCAGTCGGCCTGTTTTACAGCGACGTGAGGGACAAGGAGATGTTAAATTATTAGAATAAAGTCAGAATATTAAGAGAATAAAGATGAAATATCAACACAAAATGTGTAAAATGACATGAAAATATAAACTTCTTGCTGTCCAGTTTGTGATTCTTTGAAATACTCAGATTTCACAATCGTTTCTAAGTCCTGATAATTGGATGCTGATGTGTTTAAAAAGGATTTAAATACGTTGTATTTATAAAATCATTACCAAAATGCTCGATATTTGTCATTTAAATTTTTTCTTATTTATAGTGATGGAGTTATAAAACATCTTCTTTGCTCTGCTAATATTATGATTTTACTTTCTTATTGTTGTGCCTTTTTTGTTGCTGTTTTATTACATTATTCTAGAAATATTATGACTTCTTGTTGTACAACTTTATTCTAGCTGAAAACTAATATTTAACAGCAAACTAAATATTTAGAATGATGCTAACTGTTCATCTCGAAGCAAAATATTTAAACTCTTTAGTTAGAACTACGACATTTATAAATGACTTATCATTTCATATCACAGCCTAAATAACCCAAATTCAGGGCAAAATGTCTTATATCCTCCTAATAAATGCCAGAAAATATCTATTATTATCATCAAACGTTTTTTTCTCCAGGTTCTGTTTTTTGGTTGGAAGAAAACTTTGCCATCACCCTAATCTTTAGCTTCTTCCACAGATTCTCTGTCTGATTCAAGTCAGTTTAAATTAGTCAGAATCAATGATTTGAACCAAATTTACCACCTTTAAAAATCACAAAAGAACAATTTAGACTTTTAGATTTTTGCTTTAGATGTTAAAGACTCCATCTTGATTCCCAAAGAATTTTGGTTTCGAAAAAAACCAAATAAATAAATGAAAGGTCTTATTTTTCAAAGTGTTTACAGATGACTGTAAGAACAATCAATGCTCTCTAGCATGAAAAAGTCAAATATTGGTTAAAAAATAAGGTTTTCTGTCTATAAACACATCCTAGCCCACATTTTATGACGTTCTAAATACCCCAGCAGTTGAAGCTGCAGTTTTCTTGGCCGTGTCTGTCGGCGCCGAACAGAGGAACTATTTTCAGTTTTCATGTTGGGTTTGTTTCTTGGCCTTCCCGACACTGCGAGCATAAACGCGGCGTCTTTATTCCTCCGCAGTGTCAGGAAGCAGCACTCCGCCGCGCAGCTCTCGCTGCTCTTTGTGCCGCACTTTAATACTTCCATATTGTGCTGCTAATTCCGAATTTCACACCTTTTCTCTGGAAGCTACCTCTTTCTTTATCTGCCGTCTCAACCCGAAACGAGAGGAAACGTGTTAAATCCACCTCTAAGATCCTCTCAGTTCAACATTAGCAGCCGTCATCTGTCTGCTGAACAATAACACAATTTACAGCTACAACTGGAGCGCGCTTTGTTTACCGCGCAGCTAAACATTGTTCCATCAATAATGGACTCCAAACACAGAATCAGGCTTTGACTTGTAGGTAATCCTGAATGTTTTACAGGGATTTTTTCCTCCCATTTTGCTTTGTTTTATTGTCTTTGCAGCATAATTAGGGTGTTTTCTTCATTTGTTTTAGGTTTTAGGAGGAACATGGGCTCGGTGCCTCATGGATGTAACTCCAGATGCTTTTTTTGTCCAAGGTATTTGAGGAAGTGCTGCCCGAAATCCTCAAGACAAAGACGGCAGATATGGTGGCAAAATTATAAACCCAGGGAGATCTGAAAATGTTAGACTGGAAACCAGAAACAAACTACATCAAATCGATGCTCTAAAAACATTTTTTTATGTTTTTTTGTTTATGGAGCCATTTCTGCTCCTCAGATCAGATTGAATACTGAAATGTGAATTTTCAATGACTTTATTAAAAGACAAAAAGCAAATTATACAAACTCAACATTTTTAAAATGTTTTTAAAATGTTTTTTTTTTGTTTTTAGATTACAGTACCTTGTCTTCCAAGACTGAAACGTGAATATTTCATCAGCTCATGTTAGACGTCTTGAGCTGGTGGAATTACACCAAACATTTTATAATGATTCTTTGTTGCGTTGCCCTGTTTTCTGCTCCTCAACTCAGATCCAACACCGAAAATCTACATTTTCTGATGCTAGACTGAAAACAAATTACATGAAGTCACCCTTTTCAAAAACGTTTTAAACTTTACGTTGTTCTGGTTCACAAGACAGAAATGTGAATTTTTTGTGATGTTTGACTGAAAACGAGGTGAAAAACAAATGAAAACATTTTTATGAAAAGTTTATTGTTATTGTTCCTCAGATCAGATCAAAAACTGAAAACGTGAATTTTCTGTGACGTTAGACGGAAACGAGGCGAAAACAAATTACATCAACTGCCTGTTTTTAAAAACATTATTTTATTTTGGTTGCCCTGTTTCTGCTCCTCAGATCAGATCGAAGTAAAGACAGATTGACAAATTTACGGGTGTCAGAACTTGCCAAGTCGAGTCTGACCTCCACCAAAGTAAACGCCGTGCCACGAAGCGAGAAAAGAGAAGAAGAAGAAGAAGAAGAAGAAGAAGGAGGGCTGCGTTGGGAGGAGGGTTCGGAGGGAGGGAGGTTTGGGCTCTAATGCCAGCCTTATGCGTCTTTTAGTCGTTTCCGCCGTCGGGGCTTGGCACCGGCGCAGCATTGTCAGCACGCCAACAAAAATCTGCAGTGGCTGCCGCATTCAGTCTGAGCCCGACACACACAGAAAACACACCGTGACGCGCGGTTCGCCGCCAGTCGCCGGCTTTCGCTGAACAGAAGCTTCGTGAAGGGGGAACGTCTTAAACTCGATTCCAATAAATTAATAAATTCACGTTGATTTCTCACTGACTGTTTCTGTTATTATCTTACATTAATGTTGTATTTCTGACGTTGCAGCGTCGAAGCGTTTGCGGCGCCGTGCGGAGGTCCTGCTGTTCGGACGGCTCTGAGGCGCGGCCCCGGTTTGTCGCCTCCTTGTTGTTTGTGGGCTGATGCCAGGGTGGAGGAGGGTGGAGGAGGGTGAGGTTGGTAAAGGGGGGCAGCTTTAGATAATGAAGGTTATTTGGTAAATCGGGAGGGGGGTCCCATTCACATCAACCAGGAGCAAATTGTGGTGCCAGAAGCTTCATTTTCATTCTGTCCGCGGCGTCCCGACAAACAAAGACCCGCTTGGTTCTCCAACACGCTGCGAATTCACCAACTTTCATCTGAACCTTTTATCTTACTTCACTTTTCATTTTGTTTTTGTTTAGCTTCGTCTTTGGTGATGGAAATGAGTAAAATAATTTTTCGTTTTTAAGTCGTCCATGAGTCTTTAACACAGCAGTCAGTGTTCCTACTGCATGTCTGATCCTCTGACCTCCATTCACTGCCATCTTTTGAAACATTGAAATTTGATTTCTAGCTCAGGTTTTTTGTTGTTGCTGCTTTTCTCTGGATTGAAATTTGTTCAGTAAAACTACCAAAATCAGTGTGTGTGTAACTCCTAGTTTACTAAAGAATGAAATAAAACAAGAGCCACAAGTTGAACAAAAGCCATAACATTCATTGCATTTCATGTCTCAGCATCAATATTCACTCATATATGCACATCTTTCCATTTTTGTATGATTTATTTTGTGATAAATGATAAACATTTGAACACAGTTTTGATATTTTCTCAACTAGCTTAATAAACAGTTAGTTTGGTTCTTTGTTTAAGAAAAATAACTGTTTGTTTGGTAGCCGAGTCTATATAATATGACTAACTTATGATAATAAAACACAATAAGACTGAGGATGAAAACAAACAAAGAGCAAATCATGAAAATTTGATCACCTGGAAAAAGAGGTTAAAACATCAACACCGTTTAAAATAATAAAGCAAAAATAACTTAAAGTATTTACCACTGTGTTTTATTAATACAAATACATAATTCAGTCCATAAAGGAGCAGCTATTGTACTGTAAAACAGAATGTATTGGATTTAGGGATGCAGATAAATTGTGTGGAAAATGATTCACACCTGCTGAACGAAAACGTTTTACCAACTTTCACATCTAAAACAACTTCATGAAGGCTGGAGGAGAAAATGTAGCAGAAAAATCAAATATCAGATATATTTTCTTTAATGTGACTGTAATGTTTTAATATTTAAAAAAGTGACATTTTAATCTGCCAATGTAAAACACAGAGGATAACTGGCAGCTTAGGAGTTTCACAAATATTATTTTTCTATCTGTCTTAGAAAAATTTCATATTAAAACTGAAAATAAAGATTGTAACCAATATACTGTTATAAAATATGCAATAATGTTGAATTCACTCATTTATTAATGCAGAAAAATCCTTCAACAAACGACTGAAACGAACGAAGACCAGAGATTTACTATGAAAATGTAGAAAATATAAAACAGAACAGAAAGTTGAAGTTTAAACAATGAACAAAAAGCAGTTTAATATTTTCTACTTTGCTAAATATTAAACACAGAGATGAAAGAAAAACACATTTTAAACCAGGATCCAACAAATGGGAACATCTTGTAATTTAGAGCTTCAACAAAAAGACTTTGTTCTAATATTTATTTACTCATATTGGGCTCAAGTTCATAAATGAGTCAGATTTTTAACTTTAAAGCTATTAAAGATGCTGTGCATAGTTAAGTTTGATCATTTTATTGTTCTAAAATATGCAAAATAGTGAAATTCAGTGGATTTATTAATGATAATCAATCACACAAAACAAGAGGGATCTTCCAACAAAGTCCATAAACTCCCAGTGAAATCTTTACTGAAGAGCTGATAAAACTGAATATAAAGTGCTGTTGGCTTTAATATTTAGCTTCTGTAAATCAAATGCTTCAGTAAATTAAAGCAGAATCGACTTCATTAACAGTGGAGGTTTAAAGCACAGAACAAAGGAAGCGCAGCCAGGATAAAAGGTGGATATGTAGATCATAAACAGGTCAGATCTGACAAAACAAGAACTTATTAAAGAAGGATTTTCACAAACTAGACAAATAAAAACAGAAAATGCTGTGGCTCAAGCAGCACAGTTGGTTTGTTGTTGTTTTTACATATCAGAGCAGATTTCACATTATTGTAAAACGTTGCCTTCAAACAAACTGGTTCATTAAAACATTTCATGTAAAGTATATATTATTTTGAAATAATGTGGTTGAAGGTGAAGGTAGAAGGAAACAAACCGAGATCCGACAACAGAGCAGAACTTGACCGTTATCTGGTTCATTAAAACAGAGAAGTTAAAGACAGACCCAAACATTACATTTATGTTAAAGTATGAATTTAGATGATTGTGAAGGAAGCGGCAGGATCTGCGGCTGAACGTGACGTTTTGCTGAAGGTAGAAGGCGACAGATGTGAGATGGATGCCACGTCTCTCAAGTTGTTCTCGATGCTCGTATACATTCATCTGTTGTTTGATGTATTCAGTCGTTCCGGTGCCAAGGAATCGGTGCCTGCTGGGACTGCAGTGGGGGGTGGTGATGGCGGCGGCGGCGGCGGCGGCGTGCGTGTCACCAGGACGACGGTTACTCATCGACTATCTTCTGTTAAATTAACGGTGATCTCCCGTAAAAACGCCGAACGCGGGACGACATGGCCGCCGTGTTGAAATGCGGTCGATGGTGTGTGTGTGTGTGTGTGTGTGGCTACCTCTCAGACTTTGTGGAAACTTCTGGACCGGTGCCCGGTGGTGTCATGGAAACGCTTGAATCGCTCAGAATGATTCATGTCGCCTCGGTGTAACCCTCCCCCAACACTCTGCATCAGGAGGAAGTTTAACCCTTCTCCACTTCTCCTCTCCTCTCATCCCTGCCATCCTCATCAAATTGCACTATTAGTCATATATTTTATTAAAATGGACTCATTATATGGGTGTCAACGAATATCATTTCTTCCGAGTGCTTCCTCTCACACAGAGAAAAGGCTTAATGATTCATCTAAACTCGGGGAAAATGGAGCTCAGGCATTTACTACTTGAACAACAATCTTGTTGTTTTCTTCCTTTGGCATCTGACAAATCTGAAACCAATCCAGAAACCGATCGCTGGCAAACGTGACGGACGCAGTCAATCACCGCAGAGGAGAAAGGCAGAAGAATATGGCAGGTTTGGCTGGAAAAACACCTGCATCAGGAAAACACAAAAACATTCGAATCAAGGCAGAATTCAAATTAAACCAAACAGTTTAAGTGAATCCAGAAACTTGTGGAACAATACAGCTGGTCATAGTTAAGAGCATTCTGCATTACTATGAAAATTTAACAAATGAAAAACATTGCAGGCGATGCTTCATAAAAGCTTAATTACCCTCCAAAAACATCAAGAAACAAAGATGGAGGCTGAAAGTTTGTGTTTATTGTTACTAAAATGTGGAAAACTTGTGTTTTAAATGAACGTTTATCTGTAAAACCTCAGCTCACAGTCCCAACTGTCTGCATGTTTTTAGTTTGTCTTTAGAAAACCAGTAATTAAAAAAAGTTATTACATTTTCCATTTTAAATACAACAAAAATGTGAATTTTTCTGTTTTTATCGTCAAAACTGGATGAGTAGAAATTTAAATTTTATTTTCTACTTTAGTTTTCATGCTGTTATTTTCTGACAGCCACCAAAGCTCAAATTGCATTGGCTAAATTTATGGTTTGCCGATGATGTCACTGGAAAGACCATATATGGAACGTTCAGCCAACATTTTATCCTCATCCAACTAATATTTAGCAGAATTTCAGATATGCGTTTATTGTCTGTAATGTGAATTATCTGTATTTTTCATGTAAAAACATTGTGTGTACTGCAGAAACGGCGCCCCCTACAGTCACTAAATGCTGAACGATGTTCCTGGCTAGAAATATGAAACTTTTTTCCCAACATTTTTTAACATTTAACACAAACTTTCAAATTAAATTGTATTTTAGAAGGATAAAGCACAATAGTTGAGTAACTTTGCTTTTGTTTTCATTACAAGTTTATGAAACATGATCAATGTGCCAAAACTTGGACTAAATGCACAAGTTCAGAAATTGATTAAAAAAGAGAAACCTTTGGATTTATAGTTTGGCAAATAGATACAACCTTGTTGTTCCTGGAAGAGCCACAAACGTGTTGGTTATTGTTTTTTGAGGCCACAGAAAAACACATGCAGTTACTGATATTTATAGCTTCACATATGTATGTTTTTAACAAACTCCTCATTGAATACAGAGCAGTGACACGTTGTAAGGATTCTCCATGAGGAATCCAGATGCTCTCTGTTGGCCCAATCAGTCAAACTAAATTAAAACAATGTTTTATGGGAAGTAAAAAGATAAGGGCCGTTCATTTTCCCCAGGTCAAATGAAATCCATCAGGTCAGGTCATCAAAACCCACATGTACCTGCTTTATTACAATACATATAAAGAGAATGAAGGAGGCTCCCTGCTGGCTGACGGACCTGTTGGGTTTTAAAGGTTTCTGCTGTTGGATCAACAGAAATCCACCGTCTTCTCGCTCGGCTTTGTGTTCCTGCTGACCTTTTGTCAGTTTAGCACCTGCCAATGAACCAGATAATTAAAAAACTGCAAAGGAAATGTTAAATAATTTCACTGACCTTTTAAACTTGCCATAATTTCAGGCAAAAAAAGAAAAACAGCTGCTGTTCTTAAACTAATTCAATTTGAGGTTTTTAAATCCTGTAATCTCAGATATTATATTACAGAGTATAAGTTAAACCAGCCTGTATTGTTTTTGATAGGTTTTGTTGATGTTACATAAATAAGCTAACACATCCTGTCATAACAGCGTAAACAGTAAAACCAAACAGTGTCATCAATAGAAAACACTTGCTAGTAACACCAAGTTAGCTAAACTCAGTTACCTGGTAGCAAAAGTAACTGATGATCTTTATGCAACTTTACAAGTTGGAAGTTGTTCCATTTCTGATTGTGATTCTCTACTAGCAGGTTTTGCATTTTCCACTTTGTTTTTTGTTGCATACTTTGTAGTTTATGTTTCCAAGGTAATTTACTATTTGGAACATATTTGGTTTGAGCGTTTTTATTTAAAATTTGGTTAATTTGATTGTCAAAGTCAAGCTAGCATAACTGAGCTACTCACAATATCTTTAGATAAAACATCATCGTGTTGACAAAGCACTGCGTCCCGTTTTCTTTCAGATGTCATGCATTCATTTCAGATTTAGGCCGTTAAATTGACATTTTGACGGCTAAAACCGATGCTAGTCATTGTTAGCTAGCAGCTTTTTGAGGGCAGGATCTCACATTGCAATGTGTCTGTAGTTCCAGTTTGTTACAGTTTTCCCCCATTAATTACAGTTTTTATTCATTTCAGTTAAAAATGTTTTCTCCATTTCAGTTTTTGTTATTTTATTAGTTTTAGTTTACAGTAACAACCTTGGTTGGAATTAGAAAATGTTTTTCCACTACATGTGAGCAGAATTTCCTTATGACCAGAATGTTTCCAGTCAGTCTGACATAAATCAGCACCAGTTTTAATGTAAGATTATATTGCTGGAATCTGGAAAAGCATCCAAACTTGACCAAATCCAGAGTTAATTTGGTCTGTTAGGAAGCGGTGTCATGATATCTAATAGCCCAGCTGAGCTTCCTGCTTCCTGTTAGCGCTCAGCTTGTAATGGAGCTGATTTGTGTTTCCTCTGTCTCTCTGCGCTGTGGATTAGCAGGGATTTGGTCCTCCTGGCTCACCGACTTCTCTATGGCTTTATATAGCAGAGTGGCTTGAAACAGCCCCTCCTCCTGGTCGGGTTTCTGCGTCCCGCTCGCTGGCCGACTGGGCCGCTTCGTCTCTTAGTCACCCGTCATTGAGCCTCTTTGGGCCGCCTGTCTGGGGAGAATGTCACTCGGGGTTAGCAGGGGAAATGCCAATCTTTAAAGTTTGGCTTTTGAGAATTTATGAAGCCTAATGTTTTCTGTTTGGGATTTTCAGGTTTTCACCAGGTCAAACATTTCTATTAACGGAAATCATTGGACTGTAATGTTTGGTATTCATTTAATGCTTAGAGTTCAATACAACTTGTAAGATTTTAACACATTTAAATAAACAACAATGTCGCGTTTTTTTTAATGATTTTAAAGGACGTTACATTAAATCTATGATTAGCGTAACCTCAGCAAATTGGATTCATCCTTAAAGACCAGGATGATTGCAGACGTTGATGGACACGACGTCAGTTTTGAGTAAATTTATGGTCCAGTTTGTGGTGACCTCCATATTTATGATTTTTATTTCCTAAAGAAAGCTTAATTTAGACTGTGAGGATTGATTTCTATATGTTTTAAATCTGTTTCTGCCCTCAAAATAGATTCTTGTTGACTGAAGTGTTGCTAACGCTGCAATGCTGCTGATTGTGCTGAAATCAAACCTGAGCCGCCATTTTCTGCTCAACATGGCCGCATGTTGTGTGTCCAACTTCAACAAAAAGAAGTTGTTCCAAATTATTACCTGTATTTTAAAACAAACTTGGAAGTTTCTTCTTTGTTTGCTTTCTTTCTGGGTTTGTGACTCATGGTTTTATTTTCAAGGCTTAGTTCACTTACATGATGTGCAATGTGAAAACAAACCGCGCTAAAGGAATAGTCCACTTTGAGTCCAGACCAAACATTCATCTGAATCCGTCTGAATAATCCTGAGAGGTTAATCATTTTGGTTCAGTTTCAGATTCAATGAAACAAAAATGTATAACATCATCAAACTGCTTTTGTTTATTCAAGCTGCTGCTGAAATAACGTGGCATTTTAATTATTACTTATAGTAATTTGTAACATTTACTGTTTTTGATTTTCAGCAACAAAATCCACATTAAGGTGTAAAATTTAATATGAGAAAAGACAAATTACATTAAATATAATTTCACTTTTCAGGTTTTTATACTGGAGAATTTTTTTTTTAAATATTATAATATTTTATTTTATTATTATTCTGTTAATAGAGTATTAAACATAACAAGTTTGACTAGAAAAATTTAAACCACCCAATTAGTTTTGTCTGTAATGGAGAACAAGTGTGGCGGCCACCAACAGGTGGGGGAGGGGCATTGATACAGACGAGGAAGGCTACTTATGTTTTCTGTGACCTTTAATTTGAAATTCTTTAATCTGTGAAGACTCTGACAGGAAGTTGTTGTGGTAACCTTTGACCCCGGAGTCTGCTCTGGGAAATCTGTAAGTTAAATGTCAACATGGCTTCAGTTGTTCACATAGAGGAGAATTAATCAAAACATTTTCATTTAATCTGGTTTTTCCATTTCTCCAGACAGAAATATTTGGATCTCCTGAGAAATGGAAACTAATTTACAGAGTAATAATTAATGTTATCCAGTATCTGTTATTTTTATTCCACTTTAAAACCATTCAATTAAGATATGCTCTGTATAGATTTTTTTGCTGATTTCTCTCCATGAAGTAATTCATTTTTGAGGTAATAATTTTTCTCTGAAGGTAGAAAACCGTATATTTTTCAGAAAGATGTTCCCGGTCCAGAGGACGGGGGATTTCTGGCTGACCGTTCGGTTCCTCTCCGCTTTCTAAAGCCGTTCTTTCTTCAGCAGCCAAATTAAAATGCCGAGCATTTTTGTTTGTGTGCTCGGCCTGAAGAGACGCTGGACGGTGAAAATAAAGAGCCGTGGCTGAATTTATTTAAAAAATCTTGATTTCAAAATGGTTTGATCAAATGTAAAAGCTCCTTTTGTGGATTTTTTCTTTAACTGAGGATTTTATTTTGTTTTCATGTAAAAATATTTTAAATGTTTAGAAAATAATGCACCTATTTGATGATAATAGGTGATGACAGAATCGAATAGAGAAATGAAATGTAAAGATGATTTCCCTGCTGCAGCAGTGAGCTGACAGCTTGACTCTCCAGTTTCTGTCTCTGCTTCCAGAACCACAGAGAAAAGAGAAAAACCTTCTCAAATGAAATAAAAACAATAAAAAAACATGAACATATTTTTATAGAGCTTGAAGAATCCCAAACGGATCAGGTCTCCAGTATATCTCCTGCAGTAGACGATGTGTTTATGGATGCGGTTTCCCCATGGGTGTTTTCACCGCCTGCACATGTGTACTCCAGGTATTTTTACATAAACGCAGCGCTGCTCGCTGCCTGGCGATGATGGGCTATTTTTATTTAAGGCTGCAGCGCCAGACGGGATGAAGCTGCTGCCAGAACCCCCACAGGTCCATGCTGGACCCAGGCCTCCACTTCCACTTAAACACCAGTTCAGACGGGTTTTAAATGGTTTGATTGTCTTTACAGTCAGGTGAACTTCTTTTTTCATTTTTTTGTTGTATTTGTTCTTTTAAAAATTAGCAACATTTACAATGAAATCTCTTTCAAGGTAAATTTTCAGTAGCAGAAATATTACTTTTTTTAATCTAACATGATTTATTACAATTAAACGTAGATATCTTTACACTTTCAATGGCTTTGGTTCATATGAATCAAAGCTTTGGTTGTGTATAGATATGTTTGTTTTTTCAATGTAAAAATCTATTTGAATTAAATAGATTTTTCTTACATTTCTAACTGCTATGGTTCATTTTAATGAACCTGTGCTTTGGTTGTATGTATAGATATATGTCAATATACATATATATATATATATATATATGTATATATATATATATATATATCTCAATCTAACATCATTTATTTCAGTTAAATTGTTGTTTACACTTTTAGCTGCTGTGGTTCATTTTAATAATGGAAGAGATTTCATTGTAAATGTATGTATATTTTTACATTAAATGAAAATGTATAGAGAGAAATATATGTCTATATATTTTAAATATATATATATATATATATCACTCTAACATGATCTATTTCAATTAAATAATTATATTTTTTACATTTTTGCTGCTTTGGTTCATTTTTTGGACACAACCGTTGGGGGACTGTTGGCTCCGGGTTTTTTGGTAAACGTACTCCAACGTTGCTGCGTGTCGTGGTGTGTGTGTGTGTGTGTGTGTGAATGGAGGAGCTCCAGTAAGGTATAAATATAAATACGTAGTGTATTCTACATATTTACATGTGTGTGAGAGGGAAAGCGCACATCTGTGGCGGTAATTTCCTGTACTTTGTGTGTGTGGGGGTGTCTTTGTGTACGTGCCAAACTGGTCCAGCTGGCATCGGTTGTAGCTGAATCCGAGGCCTGTGTATTGGACACACACACGCACACACACACACACGGTCGACCACATTCCTATTCTATACGCCTGTAATTATCAACCTCTTCTGCATCGACTACCATGTTGGCATGCATTCAGCGCTGGTCTATACACGCCTGATTCCAGCCCTGCAACACGCTTCATCCATTTCATCCGCACCGACAGCAGAACGTAATTACACACTAACTGCGGTTTGATATTTAGACTGGCTGCAGATTTAGGGTTTTTTTTATCCAAAAAAGAAGGTCTGCGTGGTAAAAATAGTAATCGAAGCGGTCCCGCAGCTCAGAGAGGAGGGGAAGCCTGTTCAGGAGCCGCAGAGGAAATTAGCTTTGTTGTCTACACACAACGGCAGCCGGTGCGTTTTCTGAATTCATCAGACACCTTTTTCACAGCGACGCTCGGTTTGGGGTTTAAAAATAAAAGTTCCTCTCGTCACACGCTCATCAAGCTCTGGCCTGCTTCTAAAGGCTCTGGACGTCTGATTTTAATCACACCAAAGATGTTTGGCGCAGCGATGAAACGGGGATCAGCTGAACGCAGCACATCCTCTGCAAAGGTTGTTTCTCAATGTAATTATGTTTTTATGTATCATCCCCGTAAAAAAGACTTGACTGAGTTGAATTAAACTGAGATGCTGGAAAAAACAACAAAAGAAAAATATGGAAAAGAGAAATCAGTGTTTCCAAAGTGCGGCTCGGGGGCCATTTGTTGCCCTCGGAGTGACTCTGTTCGGCCCCCAACTGGGATTGAAACTTACGGGGAAAAGTTTTTATTATAAATGAAATAATCTACCACAGGGACAGTTCTTTTTTTCAATATTAATTAATTAAAACAAGCTCTTATATCTTGCTAAAAAATGTATTTGAAGTTAATTTTTATTTTATTTCAAGTATGCTAATATATTTGAACTAGAAATACTTGGTAAAAGTTTCTGTTTTTGCAGTGTAGTATGGTGAAGCAGGAACCCATGATTTAAAAGGACAAAAAAAAACAACACAAGACTCGATGTTTTCCAGGAGTGAAGTCCTCTTCAGTCCCACTGGGATTCGGTTCTGGTCGGGATTTAATAAGACGACCAAAACCTTCATGAATCAACGATTTAAATTCCGTCTTTTGTCGCGTGTGAGGGATCTCTGCGTTTCCTTTCTGGGCCGTTTACCTCTGCAGCCGGTCCAGAACACAACGTATGAAGTTGAACCAAAAATGGCCGCCCAGCAGTGTGTCAAACTTGAGGCCCGCGGGCCAAATGCGGCCCTTTATGTGGCCCGGATGGACACGGAAACAGAATCAGGAAAATAACCGTCGTATGCTTAAATAATAGCTTATCAGTCAAATGAAAGCAGTTTTCAATGGGAGAGGATTAGAGAAAACTAAATCTTAAATTCATACTTTTTCTCAGAATTTAGATTTTTGATAAAATGTTTTCTTCTTCCATAGTTTTCATATATATTCTGCCAAATTACCAATTAATGATGTTTAGTATTAACTTTAAGAAGTACTGATTGACTGCAGAGGCGACTATTTATTCATATTTTAATGGTTTGTATCGATACATTTTACCACAGCCGGCCCTTTAAGGACATCCATAATCTCGATATGAATTTGACATCCCCGATTCTTTGTCACTGCGTCTCTAACTCTTCTCATCAGCTGAGGTTTTAAGGAATGTGAAACCTCAAGTGGAAAAGCTGAAGCTCTTAAGTGGAGTGAAGGAAACATAACCACGTCTCAGTTGTGCGTTTTCTTGGAGGGTTGGCTATTTTCTGGATTTGGTTTGTGACGGTTGCTTAGCAGACGCGCTAATGAGTCTCTGAAGACAAATGTTTGTCCAGTGAGGCTCAGAGAAGAAAAAACAATGGCATTGTAAATAAAAAGGCTTCAAAGTTGAAGATGTGTTTTATAGTCACCAGTTTATTCAACAGATATACCAGAGGAGATGAGTTCAGAGGGTCCAAAATGGCGTCGATGTTTGGTGCAAACCCAAAAGGAAGCGTTTGGTTCTTGTAACTGTCTTTGGTTTTTGTGTGGATCTTCGCTTTCCAGGCAGAGCCGATGTGTGTTTTTAATTTTGCTGTGAGATCAGGGAACAGAAAACATGAACGCTCTGATCAGAACTGGCTTTGACTGTAATAACTTCTGAAAGCTGGTGGAACGGGATTTCTGTGTTCTGTTCTTATGTCACTGGGAAAACAAACCCATTAACACACACACACACACACACTGTAAGTAAGTTCAAGGAAAGTAACTTTAGTTTCTGGTCCCTGTAAATTCTGTAAAATTAGTTCTTTACAACCTATAACTCAGGAACGCATCCTTCAAGTTTTGGAAAGTAACCCGCAAGTTTGAGGAAAATTCTTTAAGTTCCTGCTAGCAGGAATATTCTTAAGTTCAGAAAGGTAATTAAGAGTCAATTTATGAGAAATAGTATCTATAATCCAGAGAGTTCCCTGTAAGTTTCAGCAAGTATTGGGTTCTTTAAAGTACGGCTCCAGGTTACCTCATAATATAACCAGGAAGTTTCTGAAATTAATCTAGAAGTTCTAGAAAGTAACCTGTCAGTTTTAGAAAGTAACCTGTAAGTTTTAGAAAGTAACATGTAAGTTCTAGAAAGTAGCCTGTAAGTTCTAGAAAGTAACATCCAAGTTTTAGAAAGTAACCTGTAAGTTTTAGAAAGTAACCTGTAAGTTCTAGAAAGTAACCTGTAAGTTCTAGAAAGTAACCTGTGAGTTCTAGAAAGTAACCTGTGAGTTCTAGAAAGTAACCTGTAAGTTTTAGAAAGTAACCTGTAAGTTCTAGAAAGTAACCTGTGAGTTCTAGAAAGTAACTTGTCAGTTCTAGAAAGTAACCTGTAAGTTCTAGAAAGTAATCTGTAAGCTCTAGAAAGTAACATGTAAGTTTTAAAAAGTAACCTGTAAGTTCTAGAAAGTAACCTGTAAGTTCTAGAAAGTAACTTGTCAGTTCTAGAAAGTAACCTGTAAGTTCTAGAAAGTAACCTGTGAGTTCTAGAAAGTAACCTATAAGTTCTAGAAAGTAACTTGTCAGTTCTAGAAAGTAACTTGTAAGTTCTAGAAAGTAACCTGTGAGTTCTAGAAAGTAACCTGTAAGTTTTAGAAAGTAACCTGTAAGTTCTAGAAAGTA
>CAEFZX010008440.1:0-33365 GCA_903066825.1 Alfaro cultratus
ACTTACTGTGAAATGTAGTGGAGTAAAAGTCGAAAGTATCCATTATTAAATCTACTTAAGTAAAGTACAGATACACGAAAATTGTACTTAAGTACAGTAACGAAGTATTTGTACTTCGTTACTTCACAACACTGATATCTACACTTAAAAACATTAGTTCTTTAACATTTTGAGCTAAAGACGAGACAAGAGACAAAAGGTCCAAAAAGTCTTAAAGCTCATATTTTAAAACTAACCAGTTTTCCATTTTGAACATCATATCCAATTTGTCTCCGTATTGAGGCGTAACTGAGTGTGGACTGATTGTTATTTATTTTATTTTTTACCGTTTAGCACCCTGGAGATGGCCAGGACTTGTGTCGGGACGCCATACTACCTCTCACCAGAGATCTGCGAGAGTCGGCCCTACAACAACAAAACGTATGTACAAAAGTGACTACAGGATGAGTGCAGCCTTTTATCTGGAGATCCTGGTGGAGAATGTGGAGTCAGCAGCCCAGAAACTGCCTGGAACGTATTTAGCCGTTCCAACCCGACAGTGATCTAAGATACAGCAGAAGAAACTGAAAGTGATCAGCTGTCTCCGTCTCTTCACCTTAGTGTCACTGAGATTCTCTGAGTTCTTTCTTACGCTGTAACTTTGCCCTCACTGCGCCGTCTGCCATTCTTACTTTCTGTTTTTACCTTTGAGTGGATCTACATGCTGCAGCCTGCCTGGTTCAAGGGAATTTACCAACTGAGGGCCAATAAATGTTCCTGTTCTATGCTGATTTTCAGCACAAGAGTATTACAACAAGGTCAATGATTGACGAAAAAACAATATATTCTCAGTCACATTCGTATCACTATTTAATATGAAAGCCAACACACCAGGAACACTTCTGTGGGGTTTTACATTTACATTAGTTTTTTTTTTACTTTCTGTTCTACTGTAATTAAACTTGCTAATGACATCAACTTCGCAGAAAGTTTGCTGTCTTGTCGGAACCTGTGGGCTGATTTTATGAAGTTCTCTCAGTTCGGAGAAAATGGCTAATGTATCACCAAGCACTACGTTCCCATTGAATTAGCCGTGAAATAAAATTCCTTGCAATGAGGGTGGAGTTGTTTGAAACCAGTCCAAATTTCTTCAGCAGAATTGGACAGGGGCGCTGCATGGGTGGAGTTCTGGCCCTGACAGAGTTGTTTCGGTTGTCATGTCCGTCTCTGTTGGACGATCATGTGTTAGCGCAATAACAAGGCACGGTTGTGTAATCGTGTTATTATGACCTAGTGGAGCTGCAATCCACCCAGAGGGGGTTTCATTCTGACAGCATGTGCAGACACATACAGAGGAGCACACTTTGTTCATAAAGACATAAAGTGTCTTTATGTCTTATCTAACAATCTGGATTGTTAGATAAGACAATCGAGATTGTCTTATCTAAACATCTCAAACTGGGATAAACTGAATACCTTCAGCCTACATCTATTCAGCCTATGCAACACTTATAGATTATTTCTATTTGACCTTGTTTTGAAGCTCATTGGTTGAAGTTGCAGAGTTGATTGACTGTAACGGTTATTATTATTTTTTGTTTGTGTGTTTTAAATTGAATAAACTGCCTGTTATTTCATTTGCTCTTTTCTGTTCCCGTTTTGGTGAACCTGAGGTCAGACTGACTTCCTCTTCTTTCTGCTCAAGACTCTTATCAGCGACATTTTGAGGTGGATATAATTCTGAACATCTTGAAATGTTTACCTTCATCCTCTTCTCAAAACGTCAATGTACAGTGACGATTTGTCATAAACTTCACTCTGAGAAAGAAAAAACAAATACCTGAAGACAGTTTGTTTTGTCTCTGTTGGTTGTCTAATGTCATTGCATTTAACTTTGTTTTTCCCTTTCAAGTTTATGATTTTAGCTGAAGGGTGTGAGATGATGATAAGCTGCATGCTTTTCAACAGGTGGCATGTCACGATATGTAAGACGTACTCAGTGGGACGTTAGCAGGGAGGATGTTAGTGAAATGGTGTAATTAAAACCAGGGAGAGTTTCTGTAAAATTGATTGAGGTTGATAATATTTGCCTTTGTTTGTGTTTTTGGATCTGCAGCGATATCTGGTCTCTGGGTTGTGTCCTTTATGAACTCTGCAGCCTGAGGCATCCAGTGAGCTCTGACACACCGGCAAACGCTTTACCCTCACCGATTCATAAATGCTAAGCTAACGCTACCATCTATTAAATTACAAAGTCAAATTTCTTTTAAGTCATTTTTGATACATATAGTATTTTTCTAACAACTTAATGTGACATAGATACTTGACTGATTTAAAATTACAGTATGTGGACTGGAACAAACAACACTGCCCCTTTAAAAATGTATTTGCTTTTGTTAAATTAATTGAATGTTAGCTTCTTTTTGTTCCAGTCTTATTTACTAATTGTGGGTCTCTGCTAACAGTTTGAGGGCAACAGCCTGAGGCAGCTGGTCAGCAAAATCTGCAGAGGCCACTACGCACCTGTCCCCAGTCGCTACTCCCACGACCTTCGTCTGCTGGTTACCCAGCTCTTCAAGGTCGGACACACTCTTGTCTCTTTTGTTGCAGCGTTTATGTAATACGACAAGAACAAGTGACGTTACACAGCAGGTACAAACAAGAATCAGCTCTTGACGTGGATATCAGTGGATCAGACTTGCTTATCAGGTTGAAAATGACTCATTATACAGGAGTGATAGTTTAGTCAGTAGTAAAATGTATTTGCTGCTTTTTTTTTTTTTTTTGCTGTAGTTATGTACATGTTTATATAATTCCCTTTGGAAGTTGTTAGTTAACTCTTTCACAACATTTTTAGAAGATAAGAATATTTTAGAACTTCATCTTATTTTAACATTAGGCGTAGAAGACACCAGAACTTTAGTTGTGAAAAAGCTTTAACAATAATGTTTTTGTTTTCTTTTTGAGATTTTCGAGTTTTCACAGTTTTTCCTGTTTGTTTTTCTAACTTAACAAAGGCGTCCCAGTTGGACCCGACATTCCTAAAGAATTCATAGAAAGTGAGAATTTCACAGAGACTATGAATCCAATTTCATGACTTGAAAAAAAGCCAGCACAATTTGCTGTGCAATTCAGGGATCAAAGAACCGGTAATATGGGATTATAGTTGTTCTCTCTTGAAAGGCCTTTGGCAGCAGCAGGTCGGATTAAGTTCTAATCACTAGGTGTAAATGACAGAATGTCACAAACTGTTTAAGCAGCTGTTTAAGAAGCTATTATCCTGAGCTTCTTGTGATTCTCTAGACTCTCTATTGTCCTCTGCAGACAACGCTGTTAGAAATATACAGTTCTTAGTATCTCTAAAAAAATCTTGTTTGTCTTTTTAAACCTCTGCATTAAAAACAACCCAATTTAGGTTATTTTGATAACTTTTTTGCGTTACATATTACCAATCCAGGTCTGGATTGACTCAACATATCACAGTTGAGTTGTGGGTTTAACTTTGCATGCAGAATTAGATTTTTATCCTAAAATATGGATCAAAAGGACTTAATGTCAAATATTAAGGCTGCCAATGAGAATAAACCTTAACCTGGATTATTAAATTATGAGTATTTGCCAACAAATAAATAATTTTTCTTGATCCATTTTCTATATTTGTTTATCCTTGTAGGGTCATGGGAAGGAATGCTAACACCAGCAACAACCAGCGGATTAGAGGATTTTGATTTTGTGTAAAAAACTAATCTGGTTCAAAAAAAGCAGACAAAAACCCTCTAAAGATTGATATTGCGAAAATATGTATAAAATGTATAAAGTATCAACTTTTTGACCAATTCTTTGATCAAAGTGTGATTCTTGAATATAGCTAGTACTAGCTTGCTATGCTAACCAATAACAAGTAAAAAGCTAATGTTAGTTTTAGAGAATGACCTGCTATTTAGTAGCTAAGGTGATAAATCTTTATTATCAACCCACTAACTTTATTATTACTAAACACAATAATTTTTGCCATCTTATAATTTCTTATTTCATTCTTTGTTAAAGGTTTTGATGAGGTTGTTGTCTCTTCTCTTGCACAATAAACTGACTCTTAACTTTTCAAAATTAATTAGACATAAAATCAGTCAGAGGCGCTAATTTAGTAGTTAAGTGAAATAGATATTGTGGGACATACTTTAAAATGTATCATATTTGTAACACACATTGTTTTGTTTTTTTTTCAGGTCAACCCTCGAGACCGTCCCTCAGTGAGCTCAGTCCTCCGACGTCCATTTTTACAAAAACACGTCAGCAAACACATCAGCGCTCAGGTAATGGGTCAGTTCGGTTACTGGGTCAGTTGTTTAAACCGTCATGTTAGTGAAATGATGTACATGGTAAATGGTAGCCTTGCTTAAAAAAATATACAAATAAGGGGCAAAAATAAAACTCTTTAAAAAGGTAATTTCAATGAAAACATAAATAGATTATATATGTTTTTAATACATAGAGCGCCAATACAAAGCAAAACTACTTTATTCTATGTGATAGACTAATTTCAGCTCAAACTGGTCCATAATTGTGAAGTAGAAGAAAAAACAAACCTGATTTTTATTTAGTTATTTATTTTTTTGTAAATAGAAATCTGTAAAGTATATTCTTGTCCACTGGCACTTTGTAGAGTCACTTTAGATTGCAGCTACGGCTGCAAGACTCTACCAACTTTCCACATCTAGAGACGGATATTTTTTCTTTTCCCCCATTCTTTCCTAAACCAAGCTCCAGCTCGGTCAGATGGGATGGAGAACATCTGTTTACATCATTTATCAAGACTTGCCACAGATTGTCAATTGGATTTTATTGTCACATGATGGATTAAACAGATCTTCATTAGATGTCTAAAGCTTAGGATGTTGTTTTATGACCTAATTCTGCTTTAAACATCTGCAAAATGCAAAACTGACGTGTCTACTGCATTCCTTGGTCTTTGTTATGCTGTTTGTTTTCTGATTTTCTATAAAAGAAAAAAGCTCTACTGCCTCTACAGAACATACCAAAGAGTTAAGACACTGGTTTGCTTCTCATAAAGTCTGTCAAATTCTTATTGGTTTTTGTAAACAGTGATGTAAAATACGAGCTGTTGGTGTAGGCATGTGTGCTTGTGGTTTTCTGTGTTTGCAGATGATGCAGGGGGAGTTAAACCACACGGCTTCCCATCGAAACGGAGCAGCAGCTGCATCAGATGCTGCTAAAATAAGAACAGGAGCATCGAGACCGGCAGGTAAAAAAAGCACAAAGTGAAAACTCATCAACTGTGTGTGGTTTTTTTTTTTTTTAAATAAGAGTGCACTGACCTCTGATAATGTCAGTGTTACTTTCCTAGATGGCTCTGTGGTGGTTTTGGCAGAAATAGACCATTTTGAAAACATTCAGGCTACATTTAAAATGAAATCCACTATTAATGATGCAGTAAGACTTTTAGTATCACAGGAGGACATGAAAAACCTAACTATGCACTGCAAAAACACAAAATCTTATCAAGAAATTTTCCAAAATAATTTTTTCCTTTTAAAAAAATCTTGGGGAGATATTTGCGATTAATCTCAAAATGTCAGATTTTTTTCTAGCAAATCTTTGACTTTTGGAGCTCAGAAATTTGCCTATTTCTTCTTGAAAATTTCTGAGATGAAACTCAAAATATCTGAGTTTTATGGTGGGAATTCACTCCTTTTTTTTCTCTATGTATAGCGACCCTGCGATGGAAAACTCGATAGGTTTTATTTTTAAACATTTTCCTCCAACAAACAGTATATAAACAAAGCCATTTTCTTCTCCGCTGTTGTCCAGAGAAGACGCAGAAGGCGAGAGCAGCAGAGAGGCCGGGGGCGGCAGGCGGGAAACCGGACCACAGAGCGCCGTTCAGAGTGACCGCCGCTCCCTGCAAAGTAAGTCTGAAGCAGCATCATATGCTCTCGTTTTGATCCAGTATCTGGGTGTTTTGTGTTTCTGTTGGTTTAACTTTGTATTTATGTACTATTGCAGCCTCTTCATCAAAAAGCAGCCAAACCAGCCGCAGACGGAGCGTTTGCAGGGATTCAGAAGTGGGTAGTAAAAACCTCCTCAAAACTAGCTGCGTGTTTCCAATAACTGTAAAAAGGCGCAATTTTACCTTGTGGAGATAAATTTGCTTAATTCTGAAAAAACTCACATTTTTCAGTACAGTTTTCGTAATAGGATGATGTGGTTTTTCAGTCATATTAAAACAGATGTATTTCAATACATCTATTAGAAAATCTTTTCTCATTAACATTCTTGTCCACCATGATTTTTAATGACTTATCATGTGGACAGGTTTATTCAGGTGCAATTTTAATCACATTTCTGATTTAACGGAAACACTGCAATTGCAAAATTGTCTTTTTTTGAGTGGAATATCAAAGACGCAGCTACTGATTTAACCTTGTCTCATACTTCTGTGTTAGCTACGTAAAGTGTTAGTGAATATTTTTATATACGATGGCAATATTAGGACCATAGCAGATAGAAAAAAAGGAGTGCATATCTGCTAAAAACTTTGAAATTTTGAGTTTAATCTAAGAAATATATTAGGAAAATACTTAAAATGTTTAAAATTTGTTTACTTTTTGAACATTTCTGGAAAGTGAAGAAAAATTCTAGAAAATTTCTGAGCTTTATCTAAAAACCTCTGAGCTTTTTCTAGCAACTTTTTTCTTTTTAAACTCAGAAATTTCCAATTGTTTTCTAGAAAATTTCTAATATCAACCTAAAAAATTTAATGTACTCCTCTTCTTTTATCTACCGTCATAAATATAGCAGTGAAGCACTTTTTATATTTTTAAAAAGTTCTCTTTGAAAAGTGGTAAAGATTAAAAAAACTACCCTGAGAAGAGAGCAGTTCATGTCACAATCCAGTCCTTCTTCTAAACGTCTGAAATGAATATGTTGTTCTTCCAGCTACAGGTTGGATGGGAGGCAGGCTGACAGCCATTACCAGCACTATTATGCCCAGCTGGATGTCATTCAGAGGAGGAATAAGGACATTCCTGCTGGTGTTGCTCCACCTTCAGCTCCTGATCCTGCAGCTCTGGAGCGAGTCATGGACATGAACCTCCAGTTCTGGGAACAAGATGGTCCACTTGTGGAACCATACCAGCTGTGGGTGGCACAAACAAGCAGCACATTTCTATTAAAGATCAGCAAAAATATGCAATCTGTTTTTACAACTTCCTGTTAAGAAACTCATTCATCCGAGTTAATATTTACATCAAATCTAGATTTGCTTAAATTAGCCACAATGTCTAGCAGGAATAAATTGTTTCAGTGCTTATGGAAAGCTTCAGTGAGTTTTATCTTGTTCCCGTTACCACGGTAACTCGTGTTCACCTTCACCTGTTGTGTCTGTCAGTGTGGCGGCAGCTCGTAACGAGTACCTGCAGAGGAAACACGAGGCCAACCAGTATAAACTGAGAGCAGAAAAACAGCTGGTAAGACCAAACTCCATACGATCAGGTCGGTTTAAACCCTGACCGCCTCTGCGGTGAGTTTGTTTGACCTAATAAGGTTTCTGATTTTGACATTTTGGATAAAACTACCTTCAGGAAACACTAATATTAGGCCATCATGTATTATAGTGGATGGATTTAGAAGCAGACGTGGAAATGGTTTAAAACAAAGACATATATGCATAAATATGACAGTTGATGATGATGAGTAGTGAATAAAAGTTATCAGGAAGTGAATCTTTTGGATAAATGACATCTGGAGCGTTTCATTACAATGTTTTACATGGAATCAAATATCAAGGAATAAAAGCCATTTTGTGAAATATCTAGAACTGTATGCTACTACATGAGGATAGATTAGATTACTTTTGCCATGACAACATCCTCTAATTTTTGTTTCCGTATTTTAATTAGTGCCTAAACATCTAGGGCTGAACATTCAGAACATATACAGCTTATGACTGCCCCCAAGTGGTAAAATAATTATTAGCTGAAATACTCTGGAAATGGGTCTCCATTTCAAGCGATTGGTATGCCGATGTGAGTGAATCTTCAGTTCAGTTTGTGCAGTTTAAAATACTAGTTTGTGAACATTAGAAATAGTTCTGGGTATGAAAATGTTATTTGGTCATAGAAAGAGAAAGAAATAGAGTAGAACAGAATATTTGTTATTGTTGAAGTACATGGAAATCCTTCATAGCTGAACAAGAGCTGAACTGTTTGGTTGAGAACATGATTTTAACTCAAAGAGTTAGTACTGAAGAATCTAGATGTATAATAAGCTGTTATACATATTATATGTACATCAAGCTTATTTAAACACTATTTACTCTATGTAAAGGACTTTTCTCAGTTGTTTTTTTGTCTTTTCTATTATCTCCAGGGTCTGCGGCCGTGTACAGCTGAGAGTAAAAGGAAGCCAGGTGGCCAAGAGCAGGAAGTTGGACTACCTGACAACCAGCACTTTCCTCAGGACAGAAAATATGAGGGACAGCAGGTGGGACACCAAACAAACAACTGCATGAATGTGTAAAATGATTAAAAAAAAAAAAAGTTTTACAAATATCTAAAATGAAATATGTGTGTGTAGGAGTATCTGCGTCAGCTGGATCTCATCAGGCAGCAGTATCATCAGGAGGTGAGACAGATGAGACAGAAAGCTGAATCAGAGGTATGCAAATTAGATTATGCAATAATATGTGTTCCAATTTGTCAGATTAAAGACACCTTTTGAAAAATAACCTTTTTTGTATGCATTAAACATATTTTTTTTTCATATTAAAAATATTTTTGTTGATCTTGTTGTGTTTTAGCTGTAAGTAGAACATAATTATACCAGTAATCAAGGCTTTAAAATGTCATTCTGAGTGGAATTAATCTGTACCATGATGATTCACCTAATGATGGAGCCACTCCATCATTAAGAATATCATCAACAATATTCTTATTCATAGAATTTCTAACATACAAATGACCTAAAAATGTAAATACTGTTAGGCATATTTAAAAATACAATAGCAGAATATTCAAAGGATTTTTCAGATACCAGAATAAATCCAGATAGTTTTGCAAACACCCTGTTCAAAACGGCTTTGCTGAAACATAAATAAATGTTTGTTTGTGGTTCAAAAGGTAAACAATGTGAGCTTTTTCAGGTGTCTAACACCCGATTCTTTCACACAGTCTCTGCTCAGCATATAAACCACAGGGGGGGAAGGTTTGGGTTTGGGTTAGGCTGCATGGTTGATGCAGCAGCTGTGTACGATGAAGCTGCATCCCAAAAGCTCACAAGGCACCTAAAGTTTTATCTGTATCAGAATTAATAGCAGCAGCTTTATACGTGTGTTTGTACTCATCAGCCACAAGATAAACAAAGAACCTTTGTGGTGGAAAAAGCACGAGACCCAGAGCCTGCCTCAGATACTGAAGAACGGCAGAAAGAAACACCTGCTCAGGTACGAATAACTACAGAAAAACACTTCTGGAAACAAAGGAAAATAAATATCGAGAATGTAGCATTGAAGTGAGTTTGATATTTACATGTCAGAGTATCAAACTTGTGCCGAATACTCTGACTATTTATTATTGTGGGAAAGTGGACAGTTAAAGCCAGACATTTTTATACACTAAATAAAAAGACACTCTCTCAAGTTAAATCAGACCAAACTTTTCTTCTTTTAGCTTTGTTACCAAAATGATGTCTATTTGCTAAATGCTAGAAAACTTAGTGAGAACATTGTCTTTTGCAACTTTCCTCAAATTCAAAAGTTTTCATACATTTGTATCAGAGATACTGACCAGGAATGTGTGACTTAACTTAGCAGATTTGCACATAAAATTCCCCCCAAAACACACCGAAGTTTGTGGTTATTTTATAAAATGTAAGAAAAAAAAAGTTGACAGATTTGAAATTAATGAATAATCGAATCAAGTTTGCCAAAATTGCTTTATTTATGTTTGTTTAACTTGATAAACTTCATTTGATTACTTTGATTAACTATTTTTTTTCAAGTTGGTTCACCTGTCGTTCATGTATGTAATGTTTCACCTGAGCTTTTAGACCTTTCCAGACACACTGTGATCAGATGTGTTGAATCTGTGGTGTTGGGGTGATCATCTTCTGTTCTTTTGGTTTGAAGCTGTATCCATTCATAAGAAAACTTGGTCAAATCCTACATATTTGTCATTAAGTCACTCAGGTTACACAGTTTTTTCTTCCTGCTGCAGGACATGGATGCAGTTCTGAAGCAGATCAGAGAAGAAAACGAGGGAAATTCTCAGAAAAAACCCAAAGATAAGGTGAGATTCTGCCTGCTGAACCTAAAAAAAGATTTCATTTTGAGTCAAATACTTAAACACAACATGGAACACTGTCTGAAAAGCTCAGCTGGTGTATAAAAGGAATATTGCAAACATTTTCAAAAGTCATTCCTTGTCACTCGGCAGTGATATTTGAGTAAAAAGAAATGAAGTGAGGCTGTTTGAAAATAATGAACAGCATTTAAATCTTTTGGTACCTGCAGAAGGGAATCATGTTTGAAATCCGGCTGGATGAAGAAGAAAAAGAAAAAGAAGAAGAGACAAAGGAGGAGAGGAAAAACGAAGAGAAGCAGGTAGAAGAATTGAAACAAAGTCATTTTCTCTACATGGCTTCAGTTTTCTTCTTCTACTCTCACCAAACAGGAAGTGGACCCTCTCAATCGTACGCTAAGCTTCCAGGAAGGGGAGGCGCTAAAGCTCAAAGACTGGTCAAAGGAGAGAAAGGGGTGGAGCCAAAGGACCCCTCAGACTCTGCTGGACGCCCTGGCCAACATGGACGTCAACTCTGCTTATAGCACAGCGGCTGAGCCTTTAGAAGGTGAAGCACGCACAACGACTGAAGTATCCCATGTATGTTTTAAAGCTCCACATATCTGACACGTCTCCCCCTGCTGGCCCTCCAGCAGGTCGCAGGCAGTGGACTGGCGGCCCCCCCAGCTCCCTGCTGGACGCTCTGGCTCAGGCTGAACTCACACCAAGTCTGGACACAGGTCAGGCCAAAACACCGACAGGCAAGAAACTGAAGGCTAAAGAGATTCACTGTAGGTGGAACGCTGAACTGTTTGTCCTCTATGAAGCGTTAGACGCTACGCAGGGAGAGGAGGAGAAGGGAAAACGAGGGGAAGAGGAAGAGGAAGAAGAGGACTCAGACACAGAGATGGATGAAGACCGTCTGGAGTCGAGGTCTGATGATGATGACACGTGAGTTCACGCTTTGTTAGCTTCGCTCTGAACACAGTATGGTACAAACCACATACTTTTTAAAAAAAAAAAAAAAAGAGAAGCAGATACAAATTAAAGGTCACCTTAAGGCTGAACAATAAACATGCTATTACATTTTTTGGCAAAAAAAAACTTTTAATATAATGAGATTAGAGTTCTGCCTATTTTGAGCTCCTGTCAGAATGAGCTGTTTTAGGGCTCTATCACTTTAAATCCAAGTGAGCTGCTGCTGACCACGCCCCCCAACAGATGCTCAATTATACAGCCGTACATCTTTGAAATGTATTAGTAGAGCGTTGTGCACAATTAACAAAAATGCACACAGCATTTTCATAACAACTGAAGTTAACATAGTTACTTGATGATGCTATAAAATACTATGTGCCTGAAAAAGTTATTCTGTATCTTTAAATATAACAAAGAGAAGATAAATATAGGACCGATGTGTTTTTCTTCAGGAATTTTGAGGAGTCGGAGGACGAGCTGAGAGACGCCGTGGCGGACTCCATGAGGAACCTTTACGTCATGGAGGACTCGAGCTCTGGAGAAAACACGCCGGAGGAGAGTGAAGAAGCAGAGAGGAAGGACGGGGGAGCAGACAGCTCTTCAGGTCATCAGCAAGCCCAAGCAGAGGTCAGCGATTCAGAGTATGAAGGTTCACCAAACGGATGTTTCAGGTAAATCTGAAGAGTCCCAGACAGACAAGAGCGCAGCTTTAGATAAGCATCAGGCTGAAATGATTCAGTGGTTTGTTAACAGATGGATTAGCGTTCACTCTGAAGTTTACATAGTCTGCAGTGGGACGACTCATGAAGCCATATCTATATATTCATGTTATACATCTGGACTAAAATAGTTGGCAAGCCTGGTTTTAAGTGCACAATAATATAAATGTAATTTTAAGAATGTAAAAAATCTTTATTTACTAAAAATAAATAAACAAAATTTGTGGCCCACCTGTCATTTGGTTCTCCAGCATCACCTCTGATACCAAACACTGAATGTAACCATGATTATCAGTCACAGATTGTGAAATATACGTCTACATTTAATGTACAGCACTTTTCAAGTTAATTTTGACAAATACTGTTTGAGAGAAAATCAATGGTCACCTTCCAGTGGAATATATAATCAATTTTACAACTTTTCACTTATGTTTGGACTTGTACCTCATACCTGTCGTATTCATTTCTGTGTTCGAGGTTGAGGAATATGCAAAACTGTTTTTTTGTTATTCTAAGGCAACCAGCAGAACACAACAGTGGCAAAAGGAAAATATTAGCATTTGACCAGTATTGTTCCTTTAATGCACACAGTCAGTAGCATTCCTGTTTCTTCCAGCAGTAACGTCTCTGGAGTACTTTATGCAAACAAGTTGTGCAAAACCTATCAGCAGTGAATGGAAGGAGCCAAAAGTCTCACTTTTATTCACATAATCAGTTTGCATTTTACTTCTGATGGTTTAGTTGCACTAAAGTATTTTAGCTATTTTTCCAAGAACATAACTTGTCACTCACTATAAATGTAGTGTACTGTGAGACTCTTACCAAAAGGGGGCAGCACCCAAGAAATTATCAGCTGCATCTTTTACTTTTCTTTTGCTTTCATTGTGTATTATTCAAGTGTAATTTCCATTTCTCTAGGAATCTAAACATTCTCTATACACAGACTTAAACAGTATCAATGCCTCTTTAAAAATGAGGGTTTGTAATACACCTTTTATTATATTATCATGCCCATCAAAACAGGAATGCAGGAGGAGAGCAACAACATTCAAAGGTAGATTTGGTCGTCGCCTCAGCTAAACCTTCATATTAAATATAACTATAGAGATTGCACGAAGCAGCAAAAAGAGAAAGCCTCTTAACTTAACCTCTAATGATAGAAAAATCTAATTTAAATAACCCATTAGAAGTAAAAAAAAAAAAAAATTTCTTTAAAATCATGTCAGCATTAACAGTATAACCCAGAACGAAACTCAAAATAATCTCGGTTTTGCAGTTCCTATAATTCTCCCCAGATTAGTTGACAGTGAGTCTAATCTAAGTCCAGCTTAGTAAAAACAGAAACACCGGAAGCAAAGGGGGAAACTAAACGCCTCGTTGCATAAACCAATCTGAATGACCTACATCCTGAAGTCAGGACGTGTGAGAACCAGATGAATGACCAATTAAACAACCGCAAAAACTTTCATTCATCTATCGGAGTCAAATATCAAGATGATCCCCTTTAAATTTGACCATAAACATTTATCAGATTACACCTACAAAGAGTTTCCTGAAACCTGGACTATCATTTAATCAGTTCAGGAAACACACATCCACATACGGACCTGGAACGCACCGTCGTTCATATGACCCAAAAGGCATTTTTACATATTAGTAACAGTCGCTGGGACTGTTCAGATTTTTTTCTCCTCAGTCTGTACAGAGTGGAGATTTTTTATCTGTTTTTTTCAAGCAGAGAAATTTGACTAATTTAGAAAGTTCTTACTTCCTGGTAAGTAAGCTAATAATGAGGCACCGTGTTGCGCTTTAACTGTTAGCTTAGCTTGTTTTAAACAGACATAAGATCACTGCCCAGTGATATTAGTGTAAGTTACAAAGTGTGAAGTTTTCCAAAAAGACAACAGAAAGGAAGTGACTCCGATCACTTGGTGCATTCTTCCTCTCCTGAGCTTCTTCTTCTGTTTTCGAATTCCAGCCTGCTAGCTTTCTGTACAGACAGCCATCTCTAGTCCCAGTTGGAAACCAGGTCTCCTTCGTTCGTCCTCACCGCACCATCTGATTCATCAGAGCCTCCGTCGCGGCGAGGAAGCAAGCTTCAAACTCCTGGTCTGAGAACCTCCCCACAGATTCCCGCGCTGCGCGTTTTATCTCCAGCTTAGACGAAGGCGTCAGCGCCAGGATGGTTTCCATGGCCGCGGCGTAGCTGTCCTCACTGTCCGCCAGGAAGCCCGTCTGCCTGCCCTCGTGCGGCACCACGATGTCCAGCTTCGGGCCGCCTGACTTGTGGGCGAGGACGATGGTTCCAGCGGCCATGCACTCCACCACTCCTGGAACGGCAGAGACAGGATGGACGTCTAAACCATAAAATCCAACTTACCCTTCCAAATAATAGCATGAAATTATTTAAAGACAGAAAGCAGGGTTTCTGTGGGTTTCTGCAGATTTCACCAACTCAACTTTAAGACTTTTTAAAGACCATCATGAAAATTTAAGATATGTATCTCCACAGAGATGTGCAAACATCATCCAGCCAACCGGTGATAAACTTGCACTAACCCATACAATAATGTTAGCTTGCTAGCAAGTGCATATTAGCAGCTAGTTAGCGAGAGCCTTAACCGTCTTGAGTTACAGAATGCAATAAAGATGTCTGCTCACGACTTAGACTGTTACCTGACAGAAACATCCTCCGAATACAGAAAATATATGAGATGAAATCGTTCTGGCAAGACAAAATTTAAGACTTGTGATGTATTATTTAATGCCAACTTACTTTTTAAAAGGAACTTCAAGGCCTTAATTTTAGATATTTTTAAAGATACTTTTTAAGGATGACAACCTGAGAAACATGCAACTCATGTACATTGAAAAAAATATATGACAGATAGTTATTATCCAAGGGAGGTAATCTAGATTTCTTCTGCTTTTTATGCATTTTGCTTTAGAAACTTTACTTCTTCATTATTACTTCAGAATAAAATGCTGATATGGAAAATCTATAAAAATAAAAATAAAAAACAACTTTTTTGGGGGGGTTTATTTACCTTATGCAAATCAAATCAGATTAAATAACCTTAAATAATCTATGGCTGAAATGATCAATCAAATTAATTGTGATGACTTGATTATTGAAATAATTGTCAAATAACTTAGTAATGGATTAATCATTAACTGGAGAATACAGACTCAAAGAGCAGTAATTAAATACTGAAAATCTCTTATTTAGACATTTTTGCTAGCCAATTACCAACTGGTTACTGTAAACAATAATCACCAGATCATCCATACACCATCTCTCAGTCTCTACCAACCTCTGCAGACTTTGGATGTGTATCAAATACTTATTTCCCCATGTCTGTGTTACCATGTCATGGACGTTTCTTGTGTTCTCACCGATGCCGAAGTGTTCATTCCACATGGTGTGCAGCCCGATGGTGGCGCTCACCAGCTCCCTCTTCAGCTCGTCGAAGGGAACGTTGAGCTTGAAGTCGACGCGGTCGGAGACGCCGAGCTCCTGACAGAGCCCCCGCAGCATCAGCACCCGGTCCTCGTCTTCCTGGTTCCTGCAGCCGCCAATCAGCACCAGCCGCAGCGCCTCCCGGCCCCCGGGCCCGTCCCCCTTCCTGTCCAGCAGCTTGGCAAACGCTCTGATTTGCAGCAGATGGTCCTTCTCCGGCCTGAACTGACCCACGGACACGATGGAGTGGCACTTCCTGTCTCCTCCCGCTCCTCCTCCTCTCCCGTCCTCTTCGCCCCCCAGCTCCTCCCAGCCCTCCTCCAGCTCATCTTCGTCCTCCTCCCCCTCCAGCGGGACGTCCAGGAAGGCCCTGACGTCACACGGCGGGTACACCACGCTGGTGCGGCTAGGGCAGCGCCACAGGGCCAGGATGTGTCCCAGCGTCCAGGTGGAGTTCACCATGACGACGTCGCTGCAGGAGCCGGCCAGGCCGTAGAGCAGAGCGAAGAGGCAGTAGTACAGCACCTTCATTGCACTCAGAACCGGGTTTCTGGAGATGAAGTCCGCATTGTTGAACCTGAAGTTAAAGGTTTGGGGGAAATATGTTAAAGTTTCTGAGGACGTTTCATTAAAGGGACAGCATTCTGTGTTTTCCAGCTACATAGAATCATTTTATAACACAATGAAGTAACTATGTTACCTTCAGTTAATCCTATATATAAAATATGACTTAAAAGAAATGTGACTGTAATTTAATGCCTCTCTCTCTTTAAGAAGCTCCTGCTCTTTATAAACAGGAAGTAAGGGAGTAAAGCTAATAAAATGAGCTTAAACCAAGAGCATGATTTCTTTTTTTTGTCTTAAAAAAAACTTGATGGTAATTTTTTTTAAAACTGACCGCAGGATCAGAAATGTTATTTTTGACATTTTCTGCACTACTTCTTCCATGAGAGCATCGATAAATATCAATAAATTTGAAAATATGACTAAATAGTTACTGTGTGCAGCTCGGTGATATAACTTTTTTTTTTATTTTCTAAGTGGCACCTTGTTTCAGATGGGAATGTTTTTCAAGAACAATGTGTGTTTGTGGTTTTATGACTGTTGTGCCACTCATTCACACCCATTCAAGAGTTTTCTCAAAAATAAGCAAACAAACAGTTTTTTTAGGAGGAGTTTTGTCACGAAGTCGGAGCTACATCCACCCGTGGCAGCTGAACGGTTGCCATGGGAGATTAAAGAATTTCCCAAACATTCCTGAAAGAATCAATTCAGGACTCCAGGTATGTTTTTGAAGAGGAAATAACATTAAAACTTGATGCAAAGCTGAATGGTGATCTCTACCTGGGGTTCCTCTCTCTGACCACAGACAACATGTCCGTGCTCACGGTGGGATAGTGGACGTAGCTCGCCACCTTGCATCCTCCCAAGTAGCGGAAGATAGGAAGCGTAAAGGCGTAGCCCATGGAGTCAACGTACAGGTCAGGAACAAAAGCTGTGAGAGCTTCCCACCCTACAACAGACACACACACACACACAGTCCTCTGTTAGCTGCTTTAGCACAAAGAAGAAGAAAACACCCAAAGAGCCAGAAAGACCTACACTTGTAGATTAGTTGATTGACCAGAACCGACCCTAAAACTGAACTGTGTATCTTTTTACTTTTTCTAAACTCTTAACACTCAACGCGTGTTACGTTCATGTCTTACCCAGGAACATGGAGCCCAGGCTCTGTCCCAGCAGGGTGAAGTGAGGGTACGAAGTGGCCTCCACCAGGCTGCGGTGACGCAGGAAGATGAAGGTGACGGGTCGGGGTAGAGTTATGTTGAAACGCTGCCGCGCCCCCTCCAGGACCTGCTCACCAGTCACTCCCTTGTCCCCCGTGTACACCACAAAAGAGACATTGGAGTACCTGGAATAATGGGAGGCAACGGCTGCCATAAGTTCTCCATTTTTAGGTTTTCAAATATTTAAAAAAGGGAAGATGAAGGAAGACAGAAGAAGGTTCTGGAGAAGTTTATAGCAGAGTTGGCTTATCAAACAGAGATCTGTTCAATGCATCATCTAAAAAAGGAAGGCATATGGCACAACCACAAACCTATCAAGCATCACGTAGCAGAATCAGTTACCATGGCAACTGTCAGGAAAGCTCTACGTATACTGACTTTTATGGAAGAAAACCTTTGAGGAAAAAAAGCCATCAGCAAACACCTGAAGGAAAGTGCTCTTAAAAAATGAGATCATAACTAAAAGTTTTGACTCTGTGGAGGTAGGGGTGGGCATTTATCGTATCGCTTATCAGTTATTGTGATAAATTTCTTATAAGAATTTATTGTTATGATAATTCCAATTAATGATGTTTAAGAACAAAACTGTCCATACTGTCGAGATTGTTAATTTTACTATATTTCCCACTGCTTGTTCAATGAGAGCATCAATACAAAACAATACATTTGGAAATATGGTTAAATGCAGTGACCGTGTGCAGCTTAGTGATACAGATCTAATTTCTCACTAGTGTCTTAAATTACAAATGGGAATGTTTTTTAGAGCAACATTTGTGTTTCTCTATTATATATATAATATATAAAAACCTAAAAAAGAAGTAATCTTATCACTTTTATCGTTATCACAAAAGTACCGTAAAACATCGGGATAAACTTTAAGTCTGTGTGGCTCACCTCTATATGGAGGTAGAAAACTGGACATTACTGAGGTTTTAAAAAGACTATTATACTCTAACAGGATTATGGGTCGTGATCGTGACACGTGGACAGGCAGGTCACTCAGACCTGACGCTTGTTTGCTCTTATCACCAGTTGTGTAAACATTTAAACCTTTGCTTTTTAAAGGTTTCTTGGTTCTCTAATAGCCACTTGTGGAACAGCAGGGAAACAGGAACTAGAGAGAAGCGAGAGGGAACACCGGGAATCGAACTCGGGAAGCGAGCTGCCAACTGAGCCACCGGAAACCTTCAATTCAGTCTTCAATCCTCCCCGTCAGTGACGTGACGGAGCAGATATTATCTAGAGAAAAGGCTTTACTCTGGGTTACCGGTTCATAAGGGCCCTCAGGGAGCACCAGAGCACCCGCTCCCCGCCGCCTCCCGCGTTGCAGTACGGGTGGAAGAAAGCCACCGCCGGGCCGCCGTCCTGAGCGCGGCGGGTCTTGCGGCGACCCTGAAACCAGACGCGGAGCCCCAGCAGAACCAGGAGCAGCAGCAGGGTCAGGGCCAGGCTGAGGTAGACGCAGGGCATCACCAGGGACCACAGCAACCTGCGGCGGAGGGAGACAGAGTGCGGAAGTTCACCTGAAGCGGTTTCAATTTGACGTCAGCCTGCTAGATGCTAGGCTAACCTTAGCGCTGTCCCCTCAATTACATTTTAAGCAGTAAATTAACGTATTTCTCTCCGACACTTTCTTTCTATTTAACGCTGTATTTTTCGTAAAACACAGAGCCTGTGTACCTCATCAAGTCGCAGAAGCACAGGGAGAAGTGGTGGTGGTGTCCTGCCATTTTGACAACACAGCTGCTGACGTGACGTCACAACCTGTCAGCTGACCGAGCCTCCGCTCTCTGATTGGCTCGGCGTTTTGTTTACCTGCACGTCATCGACATGTGATTGACTACTTCTGCCCTCCGAGGGAAGCAAGCTGTGCGTTTCACAGCTTTTATGTACGTCACCACATTTAATTAATTCAGAAGCAAAAGATTGAAAGAAAAAAAAAATAAATAAATCACACTTCTAGAAATTATGTGACGAAAAAGGGAACCTCCATCCTCGGTGCATTTCTTAACGTGAACTGGTAGATCATCCAGGAAGTAGCCTATCAGAGTGATCTGAGCTTATGACGTCATTAAAAACAGTCAGTTATATTCCAAAGAGACATTAAATGTAGGCATTCATATCATCAAAGTGTCTTAAGAGAGGTTGTAGATAGTGATGCTGTGGCCAAGAAGGATCTCCAGTAGCAGTCAGTTTTGCAACCCATCTGAAAAGGCCTCTGACATTCATGCGGTCATGAGATGTTGGAGTAGGTGCATACGACCATCTATTTGAAAAGTGAATGTAAATTAGCACTACCACCACCTGAAACTCCAAGGATTACATATTATATCTTGCCAAAATTGAATGTTGTGCAACTGACTCATTGACAGTTTCATCTGTTAATGGAACTAGAACTGTTTCCATCAATATTAAGGAATTATTAACTTAAAACAAGCTCCTACATTTTGCTGAAAAGTTACTTGTAAGTTACATTTTTCTTATTTCACAAATACCAATATATTTGCAGCAGAAACTAGGCCAAAAATCCTTGGTAAGATTTTGTATTTTTGCAGTGAACATGGCCAATTTACTATTTTCTAGTTTTGTTTAAGTTTTATTCAGAGAATTGAACAAACACAAAAATGGGAATAATAAGAGGTTGTGGTCCGACAGCAGGGAGAACCTGGGAGAAAATCTGAAGGAACCAGATGTCAGCAGCAGACATGATGCCAATATTCACATATAATTACCATGTAAAACTTCACTGGTTTATTGGCATTTTCATGCTGTCTGACATTTTTTTTCATAGCATGTTTTCACAAAGTGTTTCAAGACAAATTGGTAAACTAGAAGCAGCATACAATACAGAAACTTAACCTCTTTGCCTTTTTTGACCAAAAAAAACAATCACTGGCAGTTTTTTTTAACCTTTCTGTTCCCATGGTAACAATCATGTCTTTATTCACCAGCAGATGACACAAACTCACACCTCCTCCCCTAGATCCGCCCAGTTGTCCGTAATCCATCTAAAGTTTCACCTAATCATTCTTTGTTTCTATTTACTGTTTTCTATCTTTTTTTATTTGTTTTAGAATCAAAATGTAATTCACACTGCTGCTTTTTCAGATTTCTCCACAGATGCCATCCGTTTAGACGGGACATTTTATTTCCATGAAACTGAAATAAAATGTGCCAAATTTTGCCAAACACAAGTGGCATCAGGGACAGAAAATAGTATTTCTCAAAAAAAAAAAAAAATTAAATTAAATATTGTATGCAAATGCAGTATTGAAGGATGATTTAGTTCCATGTTTTTGAATAACTTATTCACATGTGATTTCAATTGCATTTCTTATTCAATGTAAACTCTGCAATTGAGACTTTAGAAAAAATATTGACAAAGTTTTGTGCACATTTGTAATGGAAATAATGCAGGATGATTTATTCCAAGCATGCATTTCTTGTAATTCTGATGATTCTGACTTGCAGATAATGAAAACCCAAAAATCACCAAGAAAATCTATCAAAGCAACCCGGGCTTCCATTCCACCTGGTCCGCTCTACGCTGCATTAATGCAGCAACTCCTGTAAAAGGAAGCCCTGAGAGCAGAGAAATGTACAAACTTTTCAGAAGGCTGACATTTTTCCTCAAGACATCCGTTTTTCATTGATCTAATGTGATGTTTTAGGTTTTTGAGACACTGAAGTTTGGGATTTATTTACCTGTAAGCCATAGTCATTAAAAATAATAATAATAAAAACGCTTGATCTATTTTACTCTGTGTGTTATGAATCTCAATAAAACAACCATTTCTCTTTCTGAAATGACAGGCAAGAAATACTGCACCTTCGTACTCGGTCTGTCATGATGAATTTTGCCGGAAAATAAATCGTATCAGAAGTTATCGCAATAAACGATAATAATGTTGTTTTGAGACCGTTTTCAAGTAATAAAAGGTAAAGGCATAATAATGCAAGAACACATTCTCAAAGATCAAAAAATTTTAAATTCTAATGAAAACTTAACACTGGAACTGGAAAATATTGCAAATATCCAAAATAAAACAGGAACAACAAATAAAATGAATTATGGAGTCTGTAAACAAAATTGTCCTTCAAATACAAAGGAATAGTTGAGACCAAAGCATCAGAATGAAGACTTTAATAATCTAGTTTATGGTAGAAAAAGAGAAAAAAGAAAAACGATAAGTCGTGCAAATGGAAATGATCGAGTTCATTTTAATTTATCACGTGATTCATTGATTTATTGCGATATGCCCACCTGTTTTTTTACACAACATTCTAATTTCCAGACATGTACCAGCAGAGAGATGTTGTCACCAGAGCCCCATGAAACCGACTGAGGTCACCTGAACTCGAAGCGCATTGCCATATAAAGACAAAAGCTCTTTGATTCCTGTTTCTAAAGTGCCGCATGTCACTTCCTTCCTCGTAGATTCGAATAGATGTGCCGAGGCCCCTTCAGACCGAGCCGATTCAGAGCGCTGCCTGTCGAGCGGTGAGCAGCAACAGCAGCCGGACGGACGGAAAAACAACCCGCTTCACCTTCCAATCCCCTCGCCTCGTCTCTCAGGTAAGGCGGCGGAGATCGGATCAGGTTTGCCAAGCATCCGTTTGGGTGTCTGCTCAGGTGTCAAGTGAATTTAGAGGAAGTAACTCCTCTGATGAAACGGCAATGAAGGGGGGAACTCAAGAGTATATGTGACTTTCTGTAATCCTTACCCTGACTTTCTGCACAATTAGATATTTTTGCTTTAATATTTTTAAAGAAACTGATTTCATGGACAACACGATGCACTGGAAAACTGCTCAGCTGCTGCTCATGTACAAGTAAGAAGACGAGGGCAGATGGAGGTCTGCGAGGAGAGGAGCGAGCAGCTTGAAGCACTGCAGTTAGCAGGAAAGGAAGTTTGTGGTTAGCCTCGCATCAACTGAGAAAAAGAAAAAACTCCCTCTGAGGCAGCATGGGCCCAAAAGAAACATCAGCATTTGATTTATGATTAATAACCGGTCTTGTTTCCTATAAGATGACCTAACCCCAATGCGTAAACACGTGGGAGCTGACTCTGCTGTAATTCATGCAGTTTTCTGCACACTGAACCTCTGCTGGTTAGTCTGGTGGCTAACATGCAGATTCAAATATTTATTTTTTCTGCAAAAACGGTGCAACACAGAGTGAAGATGGATTCCAGATGCAAGTCGTTTTCTGAAGAATTTTCCCCTTTTTCCTCACATTTTCAGACCCGTTAAGATGGCAGACAGGAAGCAGGATAAAGAAATAAAAAAGCGCAAAGTGTCAGCAGCAAGAGAGGTGTCACGTAGATATAAAACAGACTCTGAAAACAGTCGTGTATTTCTTTGAAATTTTAAAAAAATATTGCCCAAAACTCAAGAGACATCTAATTTGATACTTATGCTTTCTTCTTCTGTGGTGCATTAGTGGAGTTGACTACCCCCTGGTGCCTGTTCCTTAAAGAAAAACCAAAACCAATAATTGAAAAATGATTTAAAAGCACAATTGTCTCAATCTAAAAGGTCGTCTAAACAATGTCGGTCTTATTTTATTGTAATGTTGATCTAAGGAAGTGTTACTAGTCACTTCTTATTCAGTTTCATGGAAAAAAGTTTCTGTCTTGAGTCAAATATTCTTGGAGACGAGCACCAATGTCGAATTGAAAATAAACGCCTGATTTGAAAGCAACATCTACCTCTTGTGAACATGCAAACTAACTTTATTGATCCAAAGTCAGAGCTGCAGCCTGTTGCTGTTTTAGCATCGAACTGTTATCAAATATAGAAAATTCAAAACACGGGACACGCCTCCTGAGATAAACTTGAACCTTTAAAGTTTCTGACTTCATGAAATTCTCTCTTCGGCATGCCCACAGAAATAACCAAACAAACTTCTAATTATAAGTGACAAATGAACATAACATGCTCATGTTTGGGGTTTTGCATGCAGAGGGAGGAGATGCAGGAGGAACTTTTTTTTTTCTGTAAAGGTGAGAACATAAAAAAAGGTGTGAATTTACTGCAGAACGGCAGAGTAGCTCTGCAGAATAACTACGATTCTCAGCAACACAGGAAGGAAGTTTTAAGAAGCAACGTGAGCAGATGCTTTTAAGAGCTGATAGAAATCTCTACAGGCTGTGCTGCATGTAAAAACGGGAGATAAACAGCAGATAATCGGTAACAAATCTCACACTTGAAATGTCAGACAGTGGTCTACCGTTTTGGCAACGTTTTGGCGAGTGAAAAAACGGCAGAAAAACTAGTCAGGCTTGCAGTTTAGCAGAGCCAAGTTTCATTTCTGCTTCCAATCTGCTGTCCGCTGCAAGAAACAACTTCCCCGTTTTCATTATACTATATCGTTTACTTTTCTTTTACTGCTGTTTAAACATCTACCTGTGCACAAATTCAGGAAACCACGTGACTAAAAACAACAGCACTTCACCATATTCGTAATACTTTATCATTAGTTCTTTCTTTTTTTTGTTGTCATTTTAGCATCTTGTTAACTCATGTTATACACTAAAATGTCTGTTACAACACAAAAAAGTCAACAGAAACGCTCTGACAGCGATGTTTTAACAGGATATCGTTTCAACAGATAGAAGCACTTCCTCTTACTGATCTAAAATCAGTTCTGTTTGTGTGAACCATCCAAGCCGTCATTGGTCCAAAGAAAGCTCAGCTGCTCTCTGGGTTTCAATAAACCGCTGAACGGAATAAGACAGTTCTTTGTCTGAAGCTTGTTGTCTTGATAAACAGGTTTCTGTCCTCAGTTGGTGTTAATAGTCTGAATAAATGAGGCGTTCATGAAAACAAACTCCAAACATTTAGGTCAGTCCAGTGATTATGTGTGTAGCTCTAAAGAACAGCTTAATTGAGAATTAAAATATGAGCAACACCTTCAAGTGTGAAGTAATTTGATATTTCACCGTCTTTTTTTAAGTTGTTTCATCATCAGGCTTGTATTTCACTGCAGAGGAGCAGGAAGTTGAATCACTGGTGCCTAACGAGCTCAAAGTCGATTCTTTTGTGGTTTAAGATGTCCTGCAAACTGCCAAAAAAGGATCTGCGAACACGCTGACGCGCTCGGGGTGAATCATCACACCCTGAAATAAAATGTCCTGCATGTCATATGATCATCGCCAAAGCAAATGAAATGTCACTGGACTGACCTTTTTTCCCTTTTCTAGAGAAACAAAAACACCTTTATGAACTTTATGAATGGTTTCGCTTCAGTAAGAAACGAGTGTTTATCTGTTCCGTGGCGAAATAAATGGTAATTCTTCCTTCGCCACCTTCACTGAGCCACAACAAACAAAATGTTCATTTCCCTGTCTAATCTTGTAACCACTCTTCTATGGCCACATGATGGTTTCTCTCTTGAATTAGCTAATAATCGTTAGCCAACTCACAGCTAATGACTGAATAAAATCCTTACTGAAGCTCAGACCCATTGATTTAGAAGATGAGTCCAACCAGAAAAAACTAATAAATGTCAGATATTCCACTTTTCTGCAGCGATATGTTGATGTTCCAGTGTCTGTTGCAGATCGAAGCCCACAAACTCAACATGTGTCGTTCCTTCACCGGCCAAGACTGCAATGTCTGCATCTTTGACCGGCTGAAAAGACTTCAGCACCGTCTGCTGCTGTCAATATTCAAACTGTCTTTTTGAAAATCTGATCTTTCTCAGTTTTTATTTGATTACGAAATATTAAAAACAGATTCAGGTAAAAAGATAGAAACAGAAAGACCGCCTGAAGTAGGAATTATTAGCTTATAATTATTATTATTACTATTATTATTATTATCTGTTACTGACTGATGCTGGATAAAACCTTTTTTGTACTACTCATAGTTTTAATGTTATCACCAATAAATGCACAACTTATATTTCTTAACTTGCTGCTTTAGTGTTTAGCTAGCATGGCTAATCCCAGTTAGCTAATGTGACGTAGCATTAGCTGAACCCGACTCTTTGGGCTCATCTGCTTGTTGTTACATTTGGCCTTCCTTAAAAACAAAAGGTGTTGTTTCACTGTTTTTGCTTTAAGTTACAGTTAATTTGCTTCATATTCACGTTTTAACCTGATTCTAAAAACAATTTTTTCTGACTGTCACAAAAAGCAGTGCTACTTGCATCATGGTTTAAGAAACATGGCTGTAAAACCCTGCAGTGACCAAGGAAATTATTATTCTGACAGTAAATTGTGAAAGTTTTTGCTAAAGCTTTTTTAATAGTTTTTGTTTCTCAGAAAGGTTGTGTTATTAAAAAAAAATAAAAAAATCTCAGTCCAGCCCATAAATCAGCGTTCTTCTAACGTGACCCGTTTAGGGGAAGATCTGAGTTCATCTGCCTTGTCTGTCCAGTAGGAACTCGTAGGTTTACATGCAGATCTTGCCGCCTGTACAGCAAGGAGATATAAAGAAGTGGTTGTTTTTCAGACAGGAAGTGCTGCAGCCGGGGGAAGTTTCAGAGTGGCAAAAGTGAGAACTATGAAGGCTTTGCATCACATCTCTAAATTAGAAGACCTGATCATATTGCTTCTGGCCTGAAAGACACCTCCCTCCTTATGGAAACGTTTTGTCTCTTCTTGGGGCAGTTTTAGGGTCCAACATGGCCGCCACAAAGATCTCTGCCGAGGAGCTGGATGAACTCAAAGAAGCTTTCGCCAAAATTGGTAAGAGAATCATCTTTGTTGTCATTTCCTCTTGTGTTCTTGATAGAGGAAGGATGAATGAGGAACTGCTGCTGGTTTTCTCAACACCAAGGGCCTCTGTCTGATTGTTCTGAACTTTAACTGCTTCGGTTTTAAGAACAGATCGTAGATTGTAAAATATACAAAGCATCACACTTAAGAGTCCTTCTTGTCTCTCCGTCAGACGTGGACGGCAACGGGTTCATCAGCAAAGATGAGCTCAACGAGTTGTTCAGGGCCGCCAACCTGGCTCTGCCCGGATACAAGATTCGGGAGCTCGTCCAGGAGCTGACCAAAACCAGCGACAGACTCACCTTTGAGGAGTTTACCGAGGTCAGCTGGGTCAACGGAGACTTTGCTTCAGTCATCGAGTGTCCAGACAGCTCATTTCTCCTGTTCTATTCCCTTGGTCCAGATGGTGCACGGTCTGAAGAGCACGGAGGTGGCCAAGACCTTCAGGAAAGCCATCAACAAGAAGGAAGGAATCTGTAACGTGGCAGGAACGTCGGAGCAGTCCGGCACGCAGCACTCATACTCAGGTAAAAACAACTAGAAAATGGGGGTTCACCTTCTGCCTTGAAGATGCAAAATCAACAAGAAAACTGCTTGGTTTTAACTCAGATTTTGAATACCATCAAGTTAATTGAACAAGAGTTGTCTAAATGTTGTTCTTTAAGTTCTGATAGCTCATTAACATTGAATTGTGTTGTTTGTTTTAACATAATACTGTTATTGAAACCAACCAATTATTCTACAAGATGCAAAATTGTCCTTGTAGACAATTTGCATCTACAAATTGTCTACTCACATTGAAAACACATTGTTTCACAGAAACACAGCAGTTTCTGTGTTTTCACTCACATTATCAAGTTAAAATATTTTCAACTAGAATTTAAATTCTTGATTCAGTTTCCATGAACATCATATCTGACTGCATTTTATTAAGCGTCACATCAAAGCATTCAGTTTGAACAGGGCTCGAGCAATTTGAGAAAACATCGTCCTCAAACATTCAACTGTTGGTTTAAAATGAATATTTACCTTGAAAAAACAGAAGGGCGGGTTCTTAGAGCGCGTGCTGCTACTCGGCATGTCTCCCCCTCTTCCTGTAAGATAAGAAGATAAGTTAAAGAAGGATAAAGATAAGTTAAAAAGACAAGTAGTGCGGTCCACCGAGAAAATACACAAGAGTCGGGGCGTCGCGTGGCGCTAGCACAGTGATGGTTAGCTCGCTAGCACAGTGATGGTTAGCCCGCTAGCACAGTGGTTAGCGCGGGCTAAATGCATGGGCGTGGTTTATCCTGAATTCAACTTCCGTCCTCGGTTCCTTTGCCGGTTCAGTTTCCCTCCTCCTCTCTGTCGGATTGCTGTCAAATACAGGCCACTAATGCTAGAAAAAAATTCTTAAAACAAACAAACAAACAAACAAAAAAGAGCATCTCACTCAGAGTGCAGCACAAGATACTAAAACCTGCAGCTAAATAGGAAATAGTTCCCACTCCCGCCTTCTCTCCTTTCATTTAAGTGCTAACTTAAAAACTCTCCCTTGCTTTGTACTTAGAGATATGACAAAATTACCAAAAAGTTAACAAAACTAGCTACTGTACATTATCTTTCACAAACTCGCACACTTCAATTCAAAATCTAAAATTCACAAGATTTATTTGACTTACAGAGCAGAAGTTAGTCTCAACTAAATGCGGTTCTAATGTACTCTACGCACAGGTCCACAGTTTACATCTACGAACTTGACCATTTTGTTGGCAGAACTAAAAACAATTTCTTTTCTCTCCCACCGAATAAATAAACTCCAGTTGGATTTTCAAAGAGGAATACAATACAGGTTAATTTATTTTCAGTGTTCTTACACATTCTGCCAGGTCTGGATCAAATCAGACTCCAACAGATGATAAAATTGATTGAAAAATATTTGAAAATGAATGTGTTGCAGAGTGTTTTGACGCGAGTCTCTTCTGATCCTGTGATGACCTGGGATCTGATGAGGTGTGATTTGTTTGGTCCACAGAGGAGGAGAAGGTGGCCTTTGTGAACTGGATCAACAAAGCTCTGGAGAAGGATCCGGACTGTAAGCACGTTATTCCGATGGATCCCAACAACAACGACCTGTTCACCGCCATGGGAGACGGGATCGTCCTCTGGTAACTTCCACTCTAAACACTTTCAATTTCCTTCATTTCTCAGGCTGTTGGGTCAGAAGTGGGTTAAAAACATGCGACTGCAACTGTGTTTATTGGCCTAAATCTGCTCCGTCTCTCCTGTTAGCAAAATGATCAACCTCTCCGTCCCAGACACCATCGATGAGAGAACCATCAACAAGAAAAAGCTCACCCCATTCACCATTCAGGTGAGACATCTACGACTGCAAACTGTAACGTTCTTGCAGGTCGCCTGCATGGCCGCTGAATCTGCTTGTTGCGCGTTTGGGTCTAACAGGAGAATCTGAACCTGGCTCTGAACTCTGCGTCGGCTATCGGCTGCCACGTGGTGAACATCGGGGCTGAGGACCTGAAGGAGGGCAGGCAGCACCTGGTCCTGGGTCTGCTGTGGCAGGTCATCAAGATCGGCCTGTTCGCTGACATCGAGATCAGCAGGAACGAAGGTGGGTGTTCAGATAGAGCCGAGACTTTAACTAATAAAATTTGTGACAGGACAGTACCCAAACATACTGCAGACTTCTAAGTCTTCAGCGTGTGTAGGAAAGTCTGAGGTGTAATTGTAATGGTTTTACTGGTCTGTGCAGCACTGATCGCTCTGCTGCGGGATGGTGAGAGTCTGGAGGACCTCATGAAGCTTTCCCCAGAGGAGCTGCTGCTGCGTTGGGCCAACTATCACCTGGAGGAAGCCGGCTGTGGAAAGATCAACAACTTCAGCTCCGACATCAAGGTGACAACATAAACATCTGATCTAAGCACACATACACACTCCTTAGCAAAAATGTTGATGAAACTTCTTGCATTTTGTTACGCCACAACCACAACTACACTGGATTTTATATGAGAAACTGACACAAAGTAGTGCTCTACCATAAGTGGAAGGAAAATTACTCATGTTCTGTATCAGTTATAAATGGGATGGTGACAGTTTTCTAAATGGGTCATACAATCCATTTGTTAAAAGCTAAATAAGCTTGAAGTTGTTGTTGAGCGTGGATTATCTTCTTCAATCGGGTTTGTTCCAGGACTCCAAGGCGTACTACAACATCCTGAACCAGGTGGCACCCAAAGGAGATGAGGATGGAGTTCCTGCCATCACCGTCGACATGTCAGGAATCAGGGTGAGATTTTATCAACCAATCAGAATCGTTTGTTCTGGAAAGAAGTCCCGCCTTCCTGATGCCCTGGACTTTCATTCACGTCTCTGCAGGAGAAAGAGGACCTGAAGAGGGCCGAATGCATGCTGGACCAGGCAGACAAGCTCGGCTGCAGGCAGTTCGTCATGCCCGCCGACGTCGTCCGTGGCAACCCCAAGCTCAACTTGGCTTTTGTTGCCAATCTTTTCAATAAGTACCCAGCTCTGAAGAAGCCAGAGAACCAGGACATCGACTGGAGCTCCATCGAAGGTTCGTATACATCTTCCAAAAACCCGGGTCTCCTCTGTCGTTCCTTACTGTTTTTTGTTTTTGGGAGGTTTGATCAGTTTTTGCCTGCAGGTGAAACCAGGGAGGAGCGAACCTTCAGGAACTGGATGAACTCTCTTGGTGTCAACCCCCGTGTCAATCATCTCTACGCGTAAGAAAGCTCTGTTAGACATCCACCTGTAGCCTGCTGATAACCACAGAGACTAATGGACAGTGTGTGTTTGTGTGTGTTACTACAGCGACATTGATGATGCCCTCGTCATCTTCCAGCTGTATGAGAAGATCAAAGTACCAGTAGACTGGGACAGAGTCAATAAGCCTCCCTACTCTAAACTGGGCAGCAACATGAAGAAGGTACAAAGGGAAACTTCTGACTTGAAGAAGACTTTCTCTCTGTCCTTGGACCTGAACTAACCATCTGCTGTTCTGGATTCCAGCTGGAGAACTGTAACTATGCAGTGGAGCTGGGCAAGAAGGAGGCCAAGTTCTCTCTGGTTGGCATCGCGGGTCAGGACCTGAACGCAGGAAACCGAACCCTCACCCTCGCTCTGCTCTGGCAGCTCATGAGGAGGTAACTTCTCATTCCCATTTTCTTCTAACACATGTTCCTTTAAGGAAAATGTTTTCCATCCGAGTGTCCAGATCCAAGTCTTATCGAAGACCAAAGCCATTTTGAGAAAATTCAACCTAAATGTTAATAGCCTGATCTTCCTGAAGTAACTTTAGCTTGTATTGTTACTGCTTGAATATTCCAGTACGTTTGGACGTTTCTTGGGGATTTCTTGTTTGTCTTGGTACACAAGGTTAATCAATATAGCACTCTGTATATTAAGTTTATATCCAGAGCTGTAGGCTTGTCTGCCTTCCAAAGGCCATGGGATCCTTGTTATAGTGGATGATATGATAAACTCTATGAAATACCAGTAATTTCAGTGGGATTCTGCCAAAAATTGGTTTAACAACAGGATAAATATTGAAAATCCATGGCAGGATTACTAGGAAAATGCTTCACCAAACAGGAAATCTGCCTTCTTCTAAGGCCAAATCAGTCCTAAAACTTAAAGAGAGGACCCAGGACTAGCTTATCTACAGAGATCCTAAGAGTGTTATAAAGGAGACTCATTGCTGCCCTGTTATTAAATAGAAGTGGAACAAAATATCGACAACATTGGTGTCAATATTTGTGCCACCTGGGATTTTGTTGCAACAATGATTTCTTAAATGGAATCCACAGAATGAGGGTTTTGTTTGTGGCATCATCTCTACTGCAAACAAATATGAATGTATCTGAAAGCTTTTTACACTTCTTTAATTAGGGGTACCATCTTTCCACTGGTTGTTGCGTCACACCTTCATCTGTCTCTTCCTCAGGTACACCCTGAACATCCTGGAGGATCTGGGTGATGGACAGAAGGTTGTAGACGACACCATCGTATCCTGGGTCAATGGAACACTCACAAACGCAGGAAAAGGCACGATCTCGAGCTTTAAGGTAAATCACCCAAACAAGTCGTCCTTTAGGTTGGGAATTCTGAGTAATATGACGCTGTACTATGAAGATTGAGTTTCTTTTTACGTATTATAATAGATGGTGGTGCTGTTCACCACATCAACACTGTAGACGAAGTTTTCCTTTGAACATTGAACGACCTCTGTGTGTGTGTGCAGGACATGTCTATAAGCAGCAGTATGCCGGTTCTGGATCTGATCGACGCCATCCAGCCCGGATCGATCCGATACGACCTGCTGAAGACCGAAGACCTCACAGAGGAGGAGAAACTCAACAATGCAAAGTATGAACACAAGTTTTGCGCTTCAGATATTTGACCAAGCTTCACTTGAGGAGATTTAGATAAGAAAACAGCTCCAGAAGTCTCAAGAGTTGGGTCTAGATTGGTTCCTGTGTTTCACCTAACCTGAGCTGTAACACTGTGTCATCAGGTACGCCATTTCCATGGCCAGGAAGATCGGCGCACGGGTGTACGCGCTGCCCGAGGACCTTGTGGAGGTCAAACCTAAGATGGTGATGACAGTGTTCGCCTGCCTGATGGCACGTGGCATGAGGAGAGCCTAAGGAGACCGGACGAAGCCTTCGCCGTTTGCCTGGTGAACCTGACAGCGAAGGGGAGGAGCAGCACTCATCTTTTCTTCTTTAAGCAAGGAGGCTGTGAAACTTCACAAAAACAGTCTGTTACACCATTTTAAACTCGGACAAGACAATATATTTTCTTCTTTAAGACACATGAAGACATAAAGCACCTGTACAGAACAAACAGTTCAACAATAATCCAACCCGTCCCAGTAGCTGATCAGCTAATCCCCAACACAAATTAGAGGCTTCATATTAAAACACAGTATTATTTATTTGTGTTTGGGTCCAGTTGATCTGGATTGTCAGCTTTAGATGCCATATCATGAAGAATTTCTGCTTCTATTTCATCCCACTAAATCTAATTTCTAGGTAACAAAGCTGTAATGCTGTCTTTAAATGTGACTGGATTAGCCTGCTGTTCATTCCATGTCTACAATAAATAAAGAGATTGATTTTATTATAACGTTGGTGGCGTTTCATTGACTTATCCTGATGTAAAGAACTGAAACCTTGCAGGATTCTGGTCCAACATGGTTCAGGTCAATGAGCAGCAACATGGAGGGAAATTAATTGTTACTGCAGTTACGTGTTAATTGACAGAATTAACCTGAGACTGAGAAGAAACTTTCAACTAGACATGCATTGGATTAATTCTCACCTAAAAAAAGTGGAGTTTGAGTGAAAGAATGGAAACAAGACAAACTAACTGGATTAGCTCCTGTTTGCTAGCTAGAGTAGCTGCTACACACCACATCCTGCTAAATAACTAAGACAGCAGGTGATTTCATTACATTATCTTTACTGTGCCAATGTTTCTGTCATGTTCCATATTTTTTCTTCCTTAAGCAGCAGGCAATTTGAGCCGTTTTGAACATGATGGTTACTTTTATAACTTGCATTACAAAACTTACGTCAGAGCGACGGAGCAATGAGTGGGACACAGGAACAAACAGCTTAGCAAAGTATCATTTTTAAATATTGACATTAATATTTCTTGCCATTCCATTAAATTAGTGTAGAATTTTTTATATTAGGAAATTAGTTTATAACCTGTTAGCTCTTTCTCTCCATTTTTACGGCGTCCGTCATTTTCCTCTGGTAACAAACTCGTATCGAAGCAAAGAAGAGGAAGATGAATGTTTGAAGAACTTTATTCCTCTTTAGGGAGGATGAATAAGTACAACGTAGTGGACAGCTGGCTTCACTAAATTTGATACACTGCGCTCCCCACAACAACCGGACCCTGCACAACTACCGAGCTACTCCTCATGCAACCACCGGAGTAACCCCATTTGAGCTACTGAGAAACAGAAAGATGCGCACCAAGTTAAACATACTCCCAGTAGAACTAGAAAGCAAAACACATGCCCAAATACAAAAGACGGTGAAACAAAAGCAAAATAAAATGAAGGAATACACAGACAAGAAAATGAGAGCTAAAGTACGAACTGTCAAAGTGGGTGACACTGTTCGTGTTCGCAGACCTGAGCACGTTTCCAAAGGATCTTCAAGATAGTCATGAAGAAAGTTGGACAAAACTGCATTCCACTTGCAACGGACGCAAGTGGAATGCTTCAAAACTTGCACATTTTCCAAAACAAACCGTAGCTGGTTCAGAGCAATACAGTGATACTTCATTAGATACCTTTGCACTGCCAGGAAACACTAATGAATCTGCTGCTGCACTTAGAAGAAGTCAGAGATCTAGAAATGCACCAAGATGGTTGACAGGTTTTGTAAGAT